>WUAW01038598.1:26539-48345 GCA_017165845.1 Thaumetopoea pityocampa | reverse complement strand
TCACATCTGTGAACCAACATCTCTAGGCCTTTATAAAAGTAAGCACAATCCTTTTCTTCAAAATGACTGAATAGGGCCACCTGCAACTCTTCATCGCTTAAAAATTTTCTTCTGCTTAAGTTCCGTTTTAAATTTGGAAATAAATAATAATCAGACGGGGCCATATCAGGACTACAAGGTGGATGTTCCAATTCTGTGAGCCCGCATTGATGAATTGCATCCTTCGAAACAGCGGCAGTGTGAACTGGGGCATTGTTGTGAAGCAACAGGACACCTTAGATAGCTTGCCTCTGCATTTCTTCTTTATTGTGTCTTGCAATTTATATATTAATAAAGCACAATATTCACCATTTAGGACTGTATTGTGTTCTTAAAAGTCCACCATCAAAACACCTTGGAAATCCCAAAAGATTGTGCACATGAGTTTTTTGGTGAATTGTTTCACCTTTGCTTTTCTGGGTAGCTTTTCAACATTATAACGCCATTCCATTGACTTGCGCTTACTTTCTGGATTATAATACAAGACCATAGTTTTATCACCAGTCATTGGTCGCTCATTCACATTCTTTGGGTTTTCTCCACAAAGATCCAAAAACTCGAAAGCACAGCACACTCTTTCCTGTCCATCTTGCACTGGCTATTTTCATATGAAGATGTTCATAGATTGCAAGGTGGACGGTACTTTTAGAGAGCCCATGTCTATCTGCAATTTTTCTGATCTTCAAATGGCGATCACTTAAAACCTCCTCTTCGATTAGAGCAATAGTTTCGGGAGTGAGCACTTCCACGGGTCGACCGTCATGGCCGATGTCTTCGACGGTTTCTCTCCCGAGGCGAAACTCTCACCCAATTTTTTCACTGTGCTTTAAGAGGGGATAGACCTCTTAAACACACCAACTAATCATTCTTTTATTTGGGCGGGGGATAAGCCTTCTTTAATCAGAAACTATGACGCTTTGTTACTCGATATTCGATATTTTGAAGAAATACGCGACTCTTGTTGTTCAAATCACTCCTAAACTGAGACTACGCTTTTCATGTCGATGTGTGCTCGTATATAAATGACATGATAAATGTATTATTCGATGCAACATAACATGTATCGACAAGTCGCGTAGAACTATATAGGCCAGTTCATTATGGGACCGACTACGACATATCATACATCTTCACAGTTATGACTTTATTATTGCATAGATAAGCTTTGTATGTTTACAAACAGTACTAATGAGGTAAGCAATATATGCCAGTTTTATTGATAGCTCTTGTTTATTAGGAAGATGAAGATTACTCACCAGAGGATGGTAGGAAAAAGAAGAAGGGTAAGAAAAGAAAGGCACGTGGAGAAGAGAAAAAAGGCAGAAAGAAAAAGAAGAAGCGAAAGAATGAAAGTGAAGAAGTGAGTTCTTTGTAATTTTGGAATAATTTTACCTGCAGCTTATGTGGTCTACTTTAGGTTGGCCATGGTATCTTATAGCATGATTTCATGAGTTATTTCTGTTTTAATCAATAGACCATTGTTTTAATCAATAGAATCACTTTACCGACTGACAGTCGATTAATCGACTTTTTGTTCCCAGCGCTTATCGACCGGTAGCCGATTAATCGACTTTTATTCCACAGCGCTTACGGATCCGTAGCTGATTAATAGACTTTTTTATTTATTAATCAGTTAGATTCCATTAGGTTCCGAAATCGAGCCTGCGTCTCGGACGATCTGCGGCTGAGTGGCCGGTGAGAAAGGCATAGGATTCTCGAACGGCTACCAGTCCGTAAAGTGTTAATTATGTTTTTTATATCTACTTGCTGCTATTTATGGAGAAGTATATAGTTTATTATGAACGAGTTTTTTAAATTTGATGTAATTTATAAACTACCCAAAAAATGAACATTTTTTATAAAGAGACAAAAACAAGTTTTAAGCAGTGGTACTTTCTCATTGCTTGATTTCCCATCAAATAAACCAGTCCCATTGGTTTTTTTAGATAGCATTATTAAGCCATTTTTTGTCGCTATTTAGAACATTCAGATTGTAATGCATTCAAAATAATAACTTTGTTTTTTTTTAAACAGCATCAAAGTATTTCCCGTTCACAAACAACTTGATTAGTTTAGGTTATGGTTATGTTTTATATATAAACAGATCTCTAGCCTTATATTCATAAATTATATTAATTTTTCTTTGTAACTAAAAATATGTGAAAGACCGCATATGACATGGAAAGATGTCATTAAAAATAATGGGTGGCTATTGGACACTGGCGTGACGTCCTTAATGAGGTAATCTGCAAGGGAACCAGAGCCCCTAATGTGGCTTATAGATTTCAAATCTGAAGTGGCATTGGGTGGGGCTTTTACTTTGGTGAACCAATGGATGTTGGGTGTGGTGACCTCAAATCGAAAAGTTTGGGGTGGGAGGAGCCTTGACTAGGTGGACTGATGACCTAATTAAGGTTATAGGCAATTGGTGAAAGCAGGTGTCTCATAACCGCTCAGTGTGGCGATTATTAGAGGAGGCCTATGTCCAGCAGTGGACGCCTGTGGGTTGATATGATGATGATGACGACTGAATACTAATTGCCCAGGATACAATAAAATATAGAAGATAATAAGAATTTAATGAAGGCTAAAGAAGAAAGTTCAATAATTTAACCATGAAGATGCAAATTTATAATTTAAGTATGATTGTGACATATGTGAATTTTAGATAGGATAAAAAAGATTTATGAATGGGGGGAAAACTCCTTAAGTTTGTTTGAAACATCAATTTGAATGAGTTCTTTAATTTAAATTTCAGCAAACATCTGCATGTTATCCTATGATCAGTATCAATTTTATAAACTATTGTAAATTTTACTTCCTCACAGGATGATGAGTTTGGCCTAGAGATTGAAGCAGAAGGTGACAGTGATTATGCTCTTAGTGCAATGTCTTCAACGAAAAAATCCCGCAAGGGTCGAGGCAGCAAGCACAACAACACACCTGTCACACCTGCACCCTCTGATTCTAGCTCTGGTAAGATTATTTCTTCATATTCTGCAACAACATGCAATTTGTTTTGAAAAATTCAAATATCTAGCACCCTCTATTAATAAAATGAGGTGAAAGAGGCTATTAGGATCTGTGGTGAAGGATATGTCTCGCATATTTTAGTCTCTGCATAGCCTATGGAATATTAGTGAGTGTGTATGAATTAATAGTACTTAAAATATAGTAGTTATAGTGAATTTAGAAACAAAATTCTATATCATTGCCCTTTAAAAATGTTTCATTACTTTTTATTACAATTAGTTGGTTAAAAAGCAAATGGATGGAGGGATTGACTTTGCAGAGTAGCTGCTCCATTGGTCTCGTTATTTGGACTAGTGAAATCCATATAGTTTAATCCCATTGAAGTACTTATATTGGATAGATCACTTTTAAACACGAGGATTTCAGTTTGTGAAATTCTGCATAGTCAAATACAAATACCTACTCTGATTTACCTTTGAATACACATTCATTTGAGCATAAATACTCTTAAAATTAATTAAGATGTTCACTTCAATGAACCACCAAGTGACCATGAGAATATAACAGTGTTATATGTTGAGATTTTGTTATTGTGGTGTACAAGACAATTTTTAAGAAACCGTTCCAGTGTTGTTGATTATTTATTTATTTATCTATTTATTTATTTTTGTCTCACAATGAGTATAAACGAATAAATAATAAACACAAGAAAAGACACTGTGTGAGACAGAAATTGGTCCCTGTCTCAGCTGGTGCTGCAGCTAAGATACGTGCAGCGCTGGTATTCTGACAGGACCAGAGAGACGACACGACATGTAACCGACACACACACATATATATACAAATATATAAACATACACATATGTATAAATACACACCTATATAGGTTCACATACATACACAAGTATACATACACTCAAACACACGAATAATATAAAGTATCTGTCTCTTTAAGATGAAATTCTACCAGCAGTAGCACTGCATGCTTGTACTCTATATTGTTTGATTTGTTTTGGTACCAAGGTAAAAATGTGTATTGTTATTCTTTACAACGGTGCTGATTCTGTTGTAACAGAAATTTGGTCCCTCCCTATCTTTTTCTAACGTCAAACGCCAAAACGAGATAGCAAACATTTATAACGAGTACCGACCTACGTTTCTGTCCAACGGTTCAAAAACATGTTGCTTTTTTGCGTATCTTTAGGCCGTGTGTTCCGAAATCGCATCTAAATCTTTTAATTCTGACGTTTCTAAACGAAACTGATATCACCAAAATTGTAGCTATCTCGTTTTGGCGTTTGACATTAGAAAAAGATAGGGAGGGACTAAAATTGGTTTTGTTTCTACAGAATCAGCAGCATTATGTTAATACACAAAAATATAGAACACGATTTTGTTGGAATTCCACCAAATTCCAATTCTAGAGAGTATTAATGCTGCGTAATTATTCAAGTCTTAACTGATTCAAGTGAGCTTATTTTTAAAACATTATTTTTATCTACCGCAACAAGACTCGAATGTTATAGAAATGTAAATGTTTGTAATGATGTAAATATATATGTATTTAGATCTCGCGATGATATTGTAGTATCATAGACAACAACCTGGAGATTACTAATAAAGTAATTTCAAATAAAAACCTATTTTACAAAGTGCAGTTTATAGACAAAAATTAAAAAAAAAACTGCATCATAATTTCTGTATTAGGAGAAAATTTATAAGTTATTCATTACAATAGTGAGATATATTTTTGATACATACAGTGACATATGTGTCATGTTTATGTTGATTTTCTTAAATCTCTTGAAGATCGTATTTGGTACTTAATTAGTAAAAGTTCTATTTTATGCATAATCTAGCCGTAAGTTCCCAAAATCCAATAAAATACATATGATTCCCTGATACTGTCATATGTCCTTCATGTATCCGATTTTTTTTTTTTTGTTAAAGTGCCTTACATTTATAAAATTAGATAAAAATGAAAGCAAGTAGAATTTCGTTCTGGCATGCCGAATGCGTTTGTTAGATAATTTAATGACCGATTGCAATCTGAAGTAAGCCCCGCATTTTCTGCTAAGGCCTCTTTCTAATTTGATGGTGCAGCATTGGTGAGGGAGTTGGATGCTCTGTACTGAAACGTTAAAGTGATGCCTTCAGCTACGCACTTATCAGTACAAAATTCTGCAGTATCGCTTGCGCCGTTTTCAGATAAATATGTATATTTCATTCCAGGCCCTCTCGGTCACATTCTTTCTTAATACTCAATCAGTTTATAATTATATGATATGCGATACTCAATTTCCAGCACCAAAACCACATTAAGGTTTCTTTCGGCTATTTTGTTTACTTTAAACGTGCGATCGTGTACGGTAAATGCTGAGCGGCGCCTGGACACGCATCCCGAGACACGGTAAATCGAAGCGATCTCTGCCAGCTTCCGCACATACCGAGCCAATTAGGAAACGCTCATTAAAACTTAGGCGCTCAGTAAGCTTTCGGCACCGCGTACACCGAGCATACCGCTTCCGCGCAGCCGCTGCACCGACAAATCATAAAGCGGCCTAACAATCCGTGTTGATGACCAATTGAAATCTATTCTGTTGTAACAGAACTTAATTAAATTTAGTCCCTCCATATCTTTTTCTAATGTCAAACGCCAATTTAGATAGTAAATATTTATAGCGAGTACCGATTTACATTCCTGTTAAATGGACCAAAAACAGGTTGCGTATTTGCGTATCTTTATTCCCTGTGTTTCGAGATCGTGTTTGAATCTTTTGATTTTGACGTGTGTAAACGAAACTGACAGCACCAAAATTGTAGTCGTTTTGGCGTTTGACATTAGAAAAAGATGGGGAGGGAATAAATTTAGTTAAGTTTTGTTACAACAGAATCAGCACCGTTGATTTTCGTGCATTTTAAAACAAAGAAGCCATCGTAATGTTAGCGTATCCGCTTTTGAGATCTTCAGATTCTTGGATTTGCGATGTAGTCTACCTTGTTACCATGAAATTAACCTAAGGTTCACTAAAATAGTGATTTTGCAACAGGAATGCCTACAGTCGAGGAGGTATGCTCCTCCTTCAGTCTGTCAGATGTCAACATCCAATACACAGAGGCCGACCTTGAGAATCTGACCTCCTACAAGCTCTTCCAACAATACGTTCGCCCTTTCATTGTCAAGGAGAATCCCAAAGTAAGTGTTTTACTGGTTACCGAAGATGGAATGATCCAAACTAACAATAAATATTTTTAACTAGTTAACATTATATTGCGTTATAATGTAACATTATATTAGTTAACATTATATTGCCTTATAACAGCTGAATGAAAACTAAAAAATATTATATTACATTCCAAAGGGAGCGTCCATTAATCACAAAAGGGGGGGAGGGAGTTCGGATAAAATCACGAAATATCACGGGGGGGGGGGGTGTAGTGAGATATCACGAGTATATTTTTTCGAGTTGTCGACGACCAAGCGATCTCCAATAAGCTAGACCCGCTGGTCCTGCAGAGAGACATAGCATCTCTTTGCATCTTCTATCGTTTCTATAACGGCGAGTGTCCACTGTGCGTTTCGCGTGCAATTTCCACGTACCACCATCCTATGGAATGAGCTCCCAGCGGCAGTTTTTCCAAGCGGACACGACTTGGAGACGTTGAAACGAGCGTACACATTTCTAAAAGGCCGGTAACGTACCTGCGATCCGTCTGGTGTTGCTGGTGTTATGGTCAGCGGTGATCACTTACCATCAGGTCACCCGCTTGCACGTTTGCCCCCTCTTACATAAAACAATTAACCCACCCTATTGAATGCTATAAAGAAACGTGCGTCCAAGGGGAGGGGGATGTCTTGCGAATGCACGTTTGGCAATAATTGTCACTAGTCGTTTAAACAAGTAATTGTAAATTTTCAAACAAGTTAGAATATCGTACTGTACCTACGCATATCATCGTCATCATGTCTAAACACATAAAATTAAACAGGTGCCAGTTTCGAAATTAATGATGCTGGTGGCTGCAAAATGGCGTTTATTCTGCGAGACAAATCCACACATCAGCAGTGCAAATCCGTCAATGGGCTCGGAGGAGAACACCAATACATCCACAACTTCCGACTACACGCCCAAGAGCAAGCTGGGACGCACCCCTAAAGATTCAAAGGTAAAAAAAATATAAATAAGATCCTAGGGTTATTGTCAGTAACTGTATTGAGAATTAGTAAAACACTAGGTACTATTAACAGGCCTTTTCTATTAACACGCATGGCGCCACGCGAATCCTGATGGAATTCCCCTTCGCGCACTTTTAACAGATTGAAATTTACTCGATACAGTTGTTTAAATGCGACACAATATTGTAGATCAATGGCCAGAAAAATGACTAAACAAGTTGTCTCATTTTGTGATACTGGTAAACAACAATCGTTTTTTACTCTATTTCAAAAAAATCCAATAAAATACTTTAATGATATAATCCTGTAATAAATAACAATTAAGTAAATTTTAATTAAATTTTCAGTAATTACTTAAAGCACTATTTTTTTTAGTTTTATATCATATTTTAAGTTGTTAGCCACCGGTGGCTGATGCGGCCTAAACGGAAAGTTCAATATCAGCCGCCGATGGCTGACGTGGTGCTTAACGTGTTAATAACAACTTCGACTTTCTTATGTTTTTATTTATTTCATTACGTTGGTGCTCTAGTGGTGCTACTTACGACTTGCGATCCAAAGATCATATGTTCGATCTCATTACCATACCATTCAGTTATTTCTAATTCATGTATGGCCTATATCAGAGGTTCTCAAACTGTTTTGTCTTGTAAACATGTCTTGTAGACTTGTCTTTTTTGTGAATTTATCAACATCAAATGTGGATTGTGTTTTGAAATCAGTTGGCATAGACCCCTTGCAGGTCCCTGTCGACCTTTGGAGTCGATATGGACCACTGGGTATCAGTGGTCTACATTATAGACACCAAGGTACTCAATGGAGAGGGAAAACTTCGTGAGGAAACCTGCATGCCCACATGGATATGTGAAATCTACCAATCCACACATGCCAGCGTGTTAAGACTACGGCCTAATCCCCCTCCTAATTAGGGGATATCTGTGTCGCTGTGTGGGGAAAAATTATGGACTGGGGATTGTTTTATGTCAAACATGGTGGTAATATTTTCATTACGCAACTCAGTTTATGTTAAAATAATTTCTTCAAAGGAAAAAAATGAATGACAGAAATACTTTTTTTTAATATAAGTGCAGCTTAAATTTATAGTTCACGATTATTTGCATCACATTGGAAAACGCCAACGGCAAGCTTTCATTTGCTTTGTTGATTACCAAAACAGGTATTTTGCTGTCTCACAATCAGATTATGAATAATAATAGTGTAATTCTGTGACGGCCAGTTAGACGTGCATTTAGTTGTTAGATATCTGCACTGATCACGGAAATCACTGCAGATATATCGTTCTGTTTATTCGTATTGCACTATTGGCGATTCCTTGTTGTGTAGGTTTTTGCACTACAGTTAACGCAGTACTAATCTATTTCATGTCATTTTTAAATAATGTAAAATGTCGTGCTCCTTGTACAGCTCAAGTCATCAGTGTAAACTTAAAATTACGTGTCGGTCATCTTTGGCTACACTGTGACTTGGTCAGTTGGTAGTGGATCACATCCTTTGACTCCGCTGACATGTACTATGGTCGCTCAGGCGTGAAAGTACTTCGTTTTCCTAAATCCTGATGGTAAAATTAATATTGAAAATATGCTACCAACAATGATTTAAGTTTCCTTGTTCAGAGTAGGTTTCAAATATCTTTTACTGTAGACTTGAGTTAATTATCAGTACGGACTTGAGTTAATTATCAGTGCGTTCGATCCTTCAGAACGAGGAGGTATCGGAGGGAGCCGAGGAGGAGGAGGAAGAGGACGTAAGCGATGAGGGCGTGGCAATGCCGCGTAAACGCGGGCGCAAGCCTAAGCACGCGGTTAGCGGGAGTTCCGGCTCGGTGCCGCGCTCCAAGCCCGGCCGCAAGCCCAAAGTGCCCACGCTAAAGATCAAATTCAGCAAGCGGAAGCGCACGAGCAGCGTTAGTTGATTACCATTATCCACCCAATTATTTTTCACTCTAGAATTATATCCCTGTAATATGTATATTATATCATAGTTTCATTAAAATATCTTGCATATTCATTTAATAGTCCCTATCGATATTGCGCAAGTACATTTTTCAGCGCAAGTTTTTTAATAAATATAAGATATAAGTCTACGAATTTTCATTTTGATAACAACTCTATATAATTGAAAAAATAAGAACACGCGTTTTTACGTAATCACGAAACATCAGATTTTTATAGCGAACTGGTATCGAATAATAATTTCAGGTAAATCGTACGTACTGGGTAAATAGTATATTAGTATTATATATTAGTAAGTCTACGATTTTATATTTTAACCCCTTCGCGCCGAGCGGGACATGTGTTGTCCCAGTCAGGAAAATTTTGGATATTACAGCTGGAACAACATATGTCCCAGTTACTGAAAAACATCTAGGACAGAAAATAACGCCAAGTTAGGCCTCTAAACTGATTCTAAAGCCGTCTGAATCGTTCTGAGTCCATAAATTTCTCATCTCAATAAAAAGATAAATAAAGATAAAAAGTTGAGACAGCTCGCTTATGTTAGTGACTCTTCTGAGACTGAAGACACTGAGTCCACATTAGAGGAAAACAGCGAAGAGGAGACAGACAATGAAGTCGTTCCATACAATCACCCTCAAGAAACACAGACTTTAGATACTGTTGCTCCTCCACTACTTTAAATTTTTTACTGTTCTTATTTTATAACTGTTAATTTCGAAAAAGATAATAAAAATATAAATATGGTAATAAAAATGTTAATAAAAAATGTTAATAAAAAATGTTGCCTAAAATAATCATCAAAATATTAATCAAAATTTTAGTGTCAATAAAAATGAGATCTACGATTCCGGCTGGGACATACCCTGTCCCGTGCTTCAGATGTTTTGGGTTTACGGCGGGACATATGCTGTCGCATCAATGAAACTTGTGAAATCATCGTTGTTGATGGTGTGCTGTTATGGGGACGTTTATGCGTCTCCAAGACCTTCAACCTTTTAGTCGTAAAAGTTATTTTATCTAATAATCTCTTGGAGAGAAATAACTGATCCCGGCAATGGGCCGAACTCGGACTGATATTTCGCCGTATTAAAAGGGTTAAGGTTTATTTAATAAATAGTTTATTAAAATTATGATCTGTGTTGGAAAAATTCAATAAAATCGTAAACGAAACCGTCGTCTACACGTAAAAATATAATAAAGACAAGGAGTGTCAAATATTTTAAAATGTGAGATTATCTAACCCATACAATTTTTTTATAAATAATATATTTATGACATAGTAATAACATAACAAAATTATGCCTTAGGTCATAGGCAAGCCCCTTGTATTCAGTCGCGCCCGAGGGTTTCACGACAATAGACCTGGGTCGTTCTAACCTGTGTTGTTCCCGGTCGAAACTGTGAAACGCGCCTGTTTCTCCATTGGTACAGTATGAGAACGCACACTACGATCGTCAGTGATAGATCGACCACTCATACGCACACTTATTACCTAAATATTAGCGAGACGAAATTGACAGGGACTCTTTAATTTAAGAACTTAAAATCTTTTTCGAATTATTTAAACCAAAATAAAATCCATATCTATTTTTTTTGACATTTTAGTTATTTGTATTTATAATTACATTATTAACAGGAAGAAGACCAAGAAGGTAGTGCTATAAACTCGGACTCGGACGCGGAATTTGAACAGATGTTGGCTGAAGCCGAAGAGCCGAAACCGGCGACCGCTGCCGTTTCTGAAGACGGCATACAAATCAAAGAGGAAGATCCGTCTGCACCTGTGAGCTATTTACAAAATAATTTATGTATTATCATTTAGATATACAGCTATCACTGCTACTCTCTGCGTGCTAACTCATTGATATCTAAAGTACTCATTCGCGTGGTCGTTTTTTTAAACGCTTTCAAAATTTTCTTATTATTTTTGCGTATTTTTTTTGTATCCAAATTTTTATTCAATGTCGAGGTGAGTTGACCAGGTACATAATTAATAATACGTGATTTCATCTAACATCAATATCATACATCGTTTGAAAAATAATTTGTTGTCTCAGGTATGCCTGACTACAGAAGGAATTGTGAAGAAATTTGTGTAGTATGCTACACAAATTTCTTCACAATTCCTTCTGTAGTTTCACCTGTAGTTTATAAAGGAAGGTTTGGTTACAGAATTAGTACTTTTATGAATGATCACTATTTGATTAAATTTTTAAATGCTCTTATTATTCCATTGTTTTTCGCCATTGTCTGTTTATTGATTTCATTATTGTATTTTGTGCAGCAACCAAAAAAGAAAGCTAAGACCAAAATTGGCAACAAAACTAAGAAAAAGAAGAAACTGAAGACCACAAATAAGTTCCCCGATGGTGTCGAGGGTGAACAAGAACACCAGGACTATTGTGAGGTATGTTTTAAATGAACGTTTGCCTTACTAGTACTTACAAGACCTGATTTCTTTTCTTATTATATATTACGATTACATTTGGAACACGCATTTAACATATTCATCTGCCAAACTACGCAGCAGTTTGTCGACAGTACTTTACATATTGCGTGAAACAACTAGACAATACAAAACTATTATATAACATAAGGCAAACGCGGCACATTATTTGATGTTGGCACTGTGGACATAGTGACAGGTGATGTTATTTCAATATTTTTTTTAAAGCTGGATTATTACATTACATTTGACAGTACACCTGGTGGCAATTCGTTTATAAGCCGCGGTACTATGTACTTTCTAGTTCGACTACAATAATAATTACGTTTATTTGCGGTTTCCAGTAATTTTCTTTTCGCCAAACATTCATTTTCTACTTCCTCATTTGTATTCTGGCCTATTGTTGACTGTGCGACCATTGGTGTAGGTGTGCCAGCAAGGTGGAGAGATAATCCTGTGCGACACGTGTCCGCGCGCCTACCACCTGGTGTGCCTGGAGCCCGAGTTAGAGGAGACGCCGGAGGGCCGCTGGTCGTGTCCGCACTGCGAGGCCGAGGGCAACAACGACCAAGAGGACGACGACGAACATCAGGAGTTCTGCAGGTCACATACACTCCTTGTTATGATGTGTATCAACGGTCATAGCTCCACTGTTTACATTCGCACAAAATTTACAGAAAATTTACAAAATTTAAAAGTCTAGGTCAGGAAGTACTTAGTCTTTTAGTTTGTCCGGTAAATAGACTGATGTATACGGGTAAGCGACCCTCCCCCGGGTTACTGCTGTCTCCTTACTCCTTCCGAGATAATAGTATCCTATATCCTATAGTCTTTTCCCAAATTCGATATTCCTTATATTTGTGGGAATGCAATGAGGAACATAAAATGTGACTGTATGTATGTAGTATGTACTATGGTCCCTGCCTACTCTTATGGGATATAGGCGTGAGTGTATGTATGTATGTAAAAGTCTACAATTTTTTTAAATTTCCTTATATGCATATCAATGTGTTCGCGGTGATTGTGCAGGATCTGCAAGGACGGCGGCGAGTTGTTATGCTGCGACTCGTGTCCGTCAGCGTACCACCGGTTCTGCCTCAACCCCCCACTCGAGGAGGTGCCCGACGGCGAGTGGAAATGCCCGCGCTGCAGTGTGAGTCACGTGTACATTTTTATATTATACTTCATAGTTATTTCAGGGCAGATAGATTAACTCATGAAATTTTCTTTACTGCTGCAATTCATCTTACTCTTTATGGGTCCGGTGCTAGTAGAATTCCAGTTTATTTTTAAAATATAATAATTTCCAATTTAAAAATGGATGTTTTTTTAATATAACTGAATAGGATCCCTGATATTCCGAATTAATATAATAATTCGGAATATCAGAGTTCCTATTCAGTTATATAAAAAAACTTTAGTTCCGAAACCAAATTCAAATATATATAATATTATAGGTATTGTTAACATTTATGTTGGTATTATGATTGTTTTGTAAGGTACAGTAATCCCCCTTATAACGCGGTAGATTGCTTCCGCGTTATAGGAAAACGCGTTATAGGGGTATTCCCGTGTAACGCGTTTTTACGACCTCGTATAACACGTTAATTTCCTTTTTAACTTGGGTTTTGTTTCCTTTTCACTTGTCATGACTTAAAACTATTTTATTTTAAATAAAATTTTTAAAAATAAAATTTAACCTACACCTTTTAATTAATACACAAATTTAATAAAATAATTTAGTTTTGTAATAACACAATTGACACACGTGCAAAGGTACGTGAAGCTAATTATGAACTGTACAAATCATTATAAATTTCACAGTACAGAAATATGTACGTGGGAAATCCCCGCGTTATATGGGGGAATGCCCGTGTTATACGGGGGATTGAAATAGCGTAATATGAAAACGCGTTATAAGGGTGCCGAATTATAGGGGGGATTACTGTACTATTAAATGTACTCTGGCACGACCCGTAATGATTATTGTGTATCCTTAATGTACTGCATAATTGTCATAGATAGCTATTTTGATATAAACAGTTTGTTGCTGCTTTTTATATAAATAAATGTTATGGTTATAGTAGCATTATTAATTGGCAGTTCAATTATACTTATGGTATATATTGATGTATATACACTTATGGTCAAATGACTCGGGATATTAAAAAAATTAAGGAAGAATAATTAGTGATTAGGATTATATAGAGATTTTAGTGATAGATTTATTTCGGACACTTCATACTTTCTAGCGCGTTTTTCTCTGCCTTTCTTTATGGTGGATATAAAAATTTTAAAGTACTTTGTGTTCTTTCAAGTGTTGAGAACAAAGAACTCTGTAATACGTAATTGAATAAACAAGGACAGTGTTTGGTTGCCTTTAAAGTACTTGTAATGACCCGTGGAAAGAGATGTAATGGCCCTATTTTGTTTTTACTAGGCCTACTGCGACATCTTGACTACGAATGATAATTTAAAGCACGAATGCACTTGTTTTAGATTATGTTTAATACGAGTAATGTCTCGATTTTGTTTCCAGTGTCCGCCGCTGGACGGCAAGGTGGCGAAGATCCTGACGTGGCGATGGAAAGAACAACCTTCTAAGTCGAAGGCGCCACGCGCGCGCGAGTTCTTCGTCAAGTGGCACGACCGCTCTTACTGGCACTGTAGCTGGATATCAGAACTTCAGGTATCTCTTACTGTTTCAAGTACCTTTATTCTTAAAAGGATAGCGGCTATCTGAAATAATTTCAGTCAATTTAAAATTGGGATAATAAGAATCGAAAAGATTTCGTCAATATATTTTTATTTAATTATCATGAAGTTAGGTATGGGTTATTATCGTAAAGAAAATACCTAACGCATACCGCTCGGAGGCGTGGCTCAATGATTATGTGCGGTACACGTGTGCGCGGCCGCGAGGGTCACTCGCCTCGCGTCGCCGGATGAGTGCGCCGTGTCTACGGCCTGCTTCTAGTTAAGAAGCGAGGTACCCCTCTTTCCTGCTCGTAGGCTACCTCCTAGGGCGGTTACAAGACCGTATAGGCCTTACGCCCATCGAGAACTTCCTTCAAAATAAGCAATTTTAAGCTGAACATCAAACCTTTTGTCCTCAGTTGGATGTGTTCCATCCCTTAATGTACCGGTACTACATGCGCAAATCTGATCCAGAAGAGCCTCCAAAGCTAGAGGAGCCTTTGGACGAGCGCGATGGCCGCGTCAAGCGACTCCGAGATAAACAGGAACAGGATCAAGATGAGAAGATATTGGAAGAGAAGTATTACAGGTAGGCGTGTGGAAATTAACTAGTTTTTTAACACTAAACTCAGTTTCGCAAACATTTCATATTAAGTTGGTGCATATGAAATGTCGGATTTTTTTACATGCAAACATTTCTCTTCCTGTTTTCCTCATGCTTTTGTTTTTGGCATAACCTCGTTTATAGTCATACTGTCCATCGCCAGAGTCACGTTTCAACACAGGAGATTTTATCAAAAGTTTTCCTTTTGTTTTTTTTTTGTACCGATATGGATTCCACTGATATTCGTGTAATTTTTTTGTACGAGCGTAAACTTGCTAATAATGCTTCAAAAGCTGCACACAACATAAACCAGGCATTTGGAATACTGTTAACGTTCGAAAAGTGTAGCGTTGGTTTGAAAAATTTTAGTTCGGTGATTTTTCATTAAAAAACACTAAAACCGCGGGGATGACCCGAATGACGGTGAAAAATTATGATCTGAAGGCATTGATGGAAGCGAATCCAACTGTATCCACGAGGGAACTTGCTACCAGGATGGAAGTTTACCATAAAACGATAATTTGACATCTTTCTGGAATTAGCAAGGTCAAAAAATGGATAAGTGGGTAACACGCACGAACTAACCGAGCGAAATAAGCTGGATCGGTGATCGCATACATCGCGCAGAACAATTGCGAAATTAAATGAATTAAATATGAAGTTTTGCAGCACCCAGCCTATTCACCGGATCTCTCACCAACCGACTTTCATTTTTTTAAACATTTGGATCTGTTTTTACGGGCTAAACAGTATAAAAATGAAAACAGTCTTTAAATTAGTTATCTGAATTTATTGATTCTAAAGATCAGATTTCTTTTAAGACAGGCTTCTATGCTTTAAAGTCCCATTGGAAAAACGCATTTAAGCGAATGGAGCATATTTTGATTAAATAAACAGCTCGTAAAGAAAGATATGTAGTTTTATATACATACATACATACACTCACGCCGGCATCCCGTAAGGGTAGGCAGAGACCACAGTTTGCCACATACTACGATCTTGACACCTCTCACGCCTCATCCACATCCATACATCTTCTCATACACTTTCGTCGATTAAGGGTGCTTACGAACTTGGCCTTTTTGGAACAAGTTGTTGATATGGTTTAAGTAAGTTTTTCCTGGGCGCCCTTTTCCGACACTTCCTCTCACATTCGCCGGTATATTCGTTTCGTCAATCGAATCTCACTTATTCTTTCTAAATGACCAAACCATTGGAGCATTCCTTTCTCGATCCTTGTCACCACATTATACTTCAACTTACATCGATCCCTTATCACGCTATTCCTCAATCGATCACCCAGGGTGACTCCACAGATACTCCGCAGGGAACGCATTTCCACCGCATTCACGCGACTTTCGTTCTTCGTTTATATATTCACTTAAAAATCCGACATTTCATATGCACCTAACCCAACCTAATATATACCTATGTAATATAATTGCTTTTCGCGAGATATGTATACACATATCTCGCGAAAAGCAATTATAAGAGAGGAGTCAATATTGAAAAATTCTTTTGATATATTTTTTAATAAAAGTAGTTAAGAGGCAGTGATAATATTATAACCAAGAACTGGCAAAAAGTTCAAAAAATACCATTTGACCTGTCTGATAGGTTTAGTGTTGACTAAATAAATTTAATAATAAGGTTCATTTACTTGTATTACCCATCGGAAGAATGTATGCTGTATCCATGTGAAGTGTCGTAGTCCGTCTTTTGTGTCGTAGGTTATGGAGGCGATGTCAGATAGCAACTGATCATCCGATTCCCGCTCACAGCCACATCCGCTGCAATAATACAGAAGCTGACTTAGATCTGGATAAATGCTAGGGTGAATAAGTCCTGTGTTGATTTATTGATAATATACATGTTACCTACATGTTTGTTGAATTACAGAAAATACATGCTGCCTGAAGTATTTCTCAGCTAGTTCTAGCAATAATCCAGTAACCTATTATACTCTGTATGTTAGTTATTGGTCGCATCTTAGATATGCGAGTGGTGCGCTGCTTGCCAAGCACCTGTCTCGCCATAAGGCCTGTCCAATGAGTTTCGTGTGGACTAGTATACCGGTGCCTCACCTGACACTCGTATCCTGATTATAATGAAGATTGTATTGTATCTTTATGTTTGGTAGATATGGCGTAAAACCGGAGTGGCTGGTGGTGCACCGCGTGATCAACCACCGCACGGCGCGCGATGGCACCACCTTCTACTTAGTGAAGTGGCGCGACCTGTCCTACGACCAGGCCACTTGGGAGTCTGAGAACGAGTATATCGCCGGCCTCAAATATGCCATTGAATACTACTCGGTGTGTAAACATGAAACTGCATTACTACTTTTTACACATTCTACTTAACCGAAAATTATAATAAAACGATAACTCCTCGTGATTTGTTCCAAAAAATCATCATTTGTTCAAAAAATTAACATCGTGAAACTACTGTCCCACTGCAGGGCATCACAGCAGAATGAAAGGGGTTAGGCTGTAGTCCGTCACGTTTGTCTGATGCGGGGTGACAGGCTTCGCACGCCGTCCAGAGAATCACAGGTTACCTCACGATGTTTTCCTTTACTCTTTAAAGTGAGTTAATAAAACGCGCATTAATTCGTAAGTCTTAGATTCGAACTGGAAATCTGACTTATCAGGGCATGGCTTACTACTTCCTGTTTGTAAAACTTAAGTAACCTTCTATAATGCTTGATTATTTTAATTTCTAGAATTGTACATTTGCATTTAGTGATAAATGTCATTTTATTTCTAGGACATGAGGGCTTGTATAACATCCGAAGGCAAGACAAAAGGGAGTAAGGGCAAGAAACCTGGACGCAAAAGCAAAAACAAAGATATAATCGATGAGGACGACAACAGCTCTGGTTTACAAATGAAACCGAAAAGATACAACCCTCCGCCTGACCGCCCACTTACCAACCTTAACAAAAAATATGAAGACCAGCCGCCGTTCGTCTACGATACGGGAATGCAACTGCATCCTTACCAACTCGAGGGGCTAAACTGGTTACGGTACTCTTGGGGACAGGGTATCGACACTATTCTCGCTGACGAAATGGGTCTCGGAAAAACCATTCAGACGGTTACATTCCTGTATTCCCTCTTTAGAGAGGGCCATTGCAAAGGTCCATTCCTTGTGTCAGTTCCGCTTTCTACAATAATCAACTGGGAAAGGGAGTTCGAGCTCTGGGCTCCTGATTTATATGTCATTACGTATGTTGGTGACAAGGATTCGCGAGCAGTTATAAGGGAGAACGAATTGACATTTGATGATGGCGCTAATAGAGGTGGGCGTCCATCTAAAATTAAGTCTCAAGTTAAATTCAATGTTCTTCTCACTTCATATGAGCTGATTTCCATTGACGCAACATGTCTTGGCTCTATCGACTGGGCTGTTCTTGTTGTAGATGAAGCGCACAGGCTGAAGAGTAATCAGTCTAAATTCTTCAGGCTTTTGGCCGGTTATCACATCAATTATAAATTGTTGCTTACTGGTACACCCCTTCAGAACAATCTAGAAGAATTATTCCATTTGCTGAACTTCTTGAACAAGGACAAGTTTAATGATCTCGCTGCATTCCAGAACGAATTTGCCGACGTTTCGAAGGAGGAGCAAGTGAAGAGGTTACACGAGATGTTAGGGCCGCACATGCTGCGCCGGCTTAAAGCCGATGTACTAAAGAACATGCCGACAAAGTCGGAGTTCATCGTGCGTGTCGAGTTATCGCCCATGCAAAAGAAATATTACAAATACATTTTAACGAGGAACTATGAAGCTCTGAACCCTAAGAGTGGCGGACAGACTGTATCTCTGCTCAATGTTATGATGGATCTGAAGAAATGCTGTAATCATCCATATCTTTTCCCTGTGGCTGCTGAGGAAGCTCCTCTAGGTCCCCATGGGAACTATGAGACTCAGGCCTTAGTTAAGGCCTCCGGTAAACTAGTGCTTATGTCTAAAATGTTAAAGCAGCTGAAGGAGCAAGGTCACAGAGTACTGATCTTTTCTCAGATGACGAAAATGTTGGACATCCTTGAAGATTTCTTAGAAGGTGAGGGTTATAAATATGAGAGAATCGATGGTGGAATCACAGGAACCATTCGTCAGGAAGCTATAGATAGATTTAACGCTCCTGGTGCACAACAGTTTGTCTTCTTGCTCTCGACTAGAGCCGGTGGTTTAGGTATTAACTTGGCTACTGCAGACACTGTCATCATCTATGATTCCGATTGGAACCCTCACAATGATATTCAGGCGTTCTCTCGAGCACATCGTATCGGTCAGGCAAACAAAGTCATGATCTACCGGTTCGTGACTCGCAACAGTGTTGAGGAGAGAGTTACACAGGTAGCTAAGAGGAAAATGATGTTGACTCACTTGGTGGTAAGGCCTGGTATGGGCGGAAAAGGAGCCAACTTCACTAAACAAGAGCTGGACGACATTTTGAGGTTCGGTACAGAGGAATTGTTCAAGGAAGAGGAAGGTAAGGAGGAGGCGATTCATTACGATGACAGAGCTGTTGCGGAGTTGCTGGATCGATCAAAGGAGGGTATTGAACAAAAAGAATCATGGGCTAATGAGTACCTTAGCTCTTTCAAAGTGGCCAGCTACTCAACGAAGGAAGGTGATGGCGAGGAAGAAGTCGACACTGAAATCATCAAACAAGAAGCCGAGAACACCGACCCAGCATACTGGATCAAATTACTTAGGCATCATTATGAGCAGCATCAGGAAGACCAGGCCAGGACACTTGGCAAAGGCAAGCGTGTCCGCAAGCAGGTTAATTACAACGACGGTAGTGTTGCACAGACTGAAAACAGGGAAGATTCGACTTGGCAGGAGAACGGATCTGACTATAATACAGACTTCTCCCAGGGTAGCGAAGATGACAAAGAAGACGACGATTTCGATGAAAAGAATGACAATGGTGACTTGCTTAGTCGTCGAAGTAAGAGACGTCTCGAACGTCGCGAAGAACGAGACCGTCCACTACCGCCACTACTTGCTAGAGTCGGCGGTAATATGGAGGTGCTCGGCTTCAACGCCAGGCAGAGGAAGTCGTTCCTCAACGCGATCATGCGGTACGGCATGCCGCCACAAGACGCCTTCAACTCCCAGTGGTTAGTGAGAGATCTCCGAGGGAAATCTGAGCGTAACTTCAAAGCTTACGTGTCGCTGTTCATGCGGCACCTGTGCGAGCCCGGTGCCGATAACGCTGAGACGTTCGCTGACGGCGTTCCACGGGAAGGTCTGTCGAGACAGCACGTGCTAACTCGAATCGGTGTCATGAGTCTCATAAGGAAGAAGGTGCAGGAATTTGAACACATCAATGGGTATTATAGTATGCCAGAGATGATCAGGAAACCAGTGGAGCCCGTGAAGGGCGCGGCCGGAGAGAGCGCAGCCCCGAGCCCCGCACCCTCCACAGCTACCCCTATCACGTCGGCTGCGCCCTCACCAGCACCGACACAACTGACCCAAGCATCGGGACAGGCGCCCACACCCGCGGACTCCGAGAAGGACGAGAAGGAGGAAAATAAAGATGACAAATCGGACACTAAAGAAGTGAAGACGAAAGAGGAAGCAATGGATATTAGCGATATCAAAGAAGAGCTTGTCGATGATAAAGAGGATAAAGAGAACAGTCCCGAAGAAAGCAAAGAAACAGAGCGTAGAATGTCAGTCGACGAAGAGCCCATCAAAGAGGATGATAAGTCTAATGATAAGAAAGTGGAGGAAAAGGCCGAAGTTGTTAAGGTGAAAGAAGAAATTAAAGAGGACGTGAAAGAAGATACTAAGAGCGATAAAGCGGAGTCGGAGGCGTCCGAGAAACCTAAAGACGAAAAGAAGGTGTGTTAATCTTTTCTATTTTGCATTTAAAATTAAAAACTGAAGACAGGTAGACACACTTTAACATTAATTATTCTATTATTAGTAGGAAAGTAGGAATTGAATGGCATACATATTATTATTAAATACAAAATTCAGTAAGAAAAAGATTAGCTTACAAAGTGTTAAAAAAAATTCTTCGCGTGTAGGACGAGGACGACGACGACGTCGTGCTGGTGAAGGAAGAGGATGATCTGAAGGTGGAGCGGCGTAAGTTCATGTTCAACATCGCGGACGGCGGGTTCACGGAGCTCCACACGCTGTGGCTGAACGAGGAGCGCGCCGCGGCGCCCGGCCGCGAGTACGAGATCTGGCACCGCCGCCACGACTACTGGCTGCTGGCCGGCATCGTCACGCACGGCTATGGGCGCTGGCAGGACATCCAGAACGACCTCCGCTTCGCAATCATCAACGAGCCCTTCAAAATGGACGTCGGCAAGGGGAACTTCCTCGAGATCAAGAACAAGTTCCTCGCGCGACGTTTTAAGGTTAGTATTGTAATAACACTCGCGAGTGATTATGAAAAATCATCAGCATTATCCCCAGTCCATATTTTCCCCCCATTAACTCTCATGATCAGGAGGGGGATTAGGCCGTAGTCTACCGCGCTGGTCTAATGTGGGTAGCTTGTGAAAAATAATACTCCTCAATAAAATCATTTGCCTCTTTAAAACTGTACCACATAGATAGATTTGATAACTTGTTAAATTCGGTCGTTAAATTCACATTGACTAATGGAGAGCTTGGAGTGAAACAGCTTAGTGGAGTAGGCACCATTCACTACTATCCTTACTTTTAACATGTTATCACATAACATTGCTCCAAGTGAAGTTGTGTTCTCTGATGGCAAGTTACATACATATAAGGCAAGGTACTTCACAATCACAGGCATTAAATATCACAATTTGGTCCTCCATGGTAGTAATGCATTACTAAAGGGTTTTTCAACAAGAACTTTGTTTTTCAATTGGGACAACACCAACAACG
>WUAW01038598.1:13752-26492 GCA_017165845.1 Thaumetopoea pityocampa | reverse complement strand
TTGTGGGGCTATGTTAAGGACAGAGTCTATACGAAGCCAATCGAATCGATTGCAGCCTTAAAACTCAAAATGCGTGATGTGATTAACGAAACCCGTCATTTTGCCAAAAAGTGATTAAAAACTTTGATGAAAGAATTGAAATCTGTCATCGTGGTCGTGATGGACATTTGCCAGATATCATTTTTCATTCATAATTGCTAAACTTTTCTCTTCGTAATACAATAAAAATTTGAATCATCTTCATCTAAATTCTGTGTTTGTGAAAAACCCTATACATTAGAATCGGAACAATAAATATACCTGTCTCGAATCTCGTACATGTCTATGACCTGATCGTAAGTACTTACGGTCGAGCGGACTGCATGCGTACTTCCTATATCAGTGACAATGATAAAAGAAATCAGATGCGCTTTGATTCATAAATGTGGAGACATTTCATCAAAATAATCTCCAAACAACACATGTTATTACGTGATGTTTCATCAACGCACTCTAAACAGTATGTGTGTTATTTTTTATTTGTTATTTATTATTTAAAATTGTGATGTAATTACTATTTTACATTCTCTATTGGCCGTGCGACTATTGCTATGATTGTCTATAATATTGTTAATGGGCATACTCTTAAAGATTACCAAGTTGAAGTGGCATTTGTTTGTTTGTCCATCTAGTCATGATGACATTCCCATTTGCGGCCCACGGTCAGGGAAGACCTCCTGTGACCGCCCAGTTGTCAAACCGGGCGACCCGTCAGTCGAGAGTGTCACCTGGTGCGCTACGCCGGGCGTAGTGACTTGATATTCATGTCGTCATCAGCATCAGCCCGCGAAAGTCCACCGCTGGACATGGGCCTCCCCATAAAAAGGAACGATTTACCATAATCTCCACACTTGGCAGATGTCTTGGAGGTCACAGTAGACCTTGATTGAATAATAGGATAACACTGCTGCCTGTTATCCTGGTACACCGTTAGCTGGTTCTCATCGCATCCGCGCGGAGGAATGGAGCGGTGGATTGCGCTACAAAACGTTATCATACACACGTTGAGTTAACAATATCTTGTGCTGTTTACGACAAAGCGTCGTTTCTGTGCACAGCTGTTAGAGCAGGCGCTGGTGATCGAGGAGCAGTTGCGGCGCGCGGCGTACCTGAACCTGACGCAGGACCCCAACCACCCCGCGATGTCGCTCAACGCGCGCTTCGCCGAGGTCGAGTGCCTGGCCGAGTCGCATCAGCACCTCAGCAAGGAGTCGCTCGCCGGGAATAAGCCCGCCAACGCCGTGCTGCACAAGGTGAATTATATGGCAACGGAAAAAACAGCACAGAACATTTAAAAAAATATTTAATATTATTTAAAAAAATATTTAATACTATTCTGGCAATATTAATATTTTTAATAGCTGTGCCCCAATAAAAATATTCATGCACATTGAAATGCGTTAAAACTTACACGTATGTGGTTACGTACACATATGGGTTTATGGTCAGAGTAGAAGTGTAAGACGTTATATATAGGAAACAAAAAAAAATGTGCTTCATTTTGGTTAGAACTTGTCAAGAAATCCGAGTTTTATACACGAAACAACATTCCTATGCACTATGCTATGGAACTATAACATTTAATTTATTTTGAAAGTGTTTTTCATTTAGTTATTAATAATTACTATATTATTTATTCTGAATTGAATTTGAACGCAGTATTCGATCATGTCCCTTTCATGGTTCTCTATATTTTGAATAGGACTTACTTTATACACGAAAAAATAGTTCTAGACACTACGCCATGTATAGCTATCATTTTAGTTCAAGTGTTTTTCACATAATTATTAATACTTACTGTATATTTATGTATTTTGAATTGATTTTAAAGGCAGCATTCGACCATGTCGTTCTATAAATATTATTATGAAGGAATTAATCCTTTTGATCGACCTTTTCAAGTGCCATCATAAAACAATAGGGATTTTTTTTTCACATTTTATAAGTTTTATTCATGCACGAGGCGGGCTATTTTTCTAGTTCTTCTTTTTAATTCATCCCATATATTTTTGATCTATTTTGAGAAGTAATGATTGAAGAAAAAATGAAAAGCTTTAATTTTATTTACTTCTTTTTCGGAAATGTTTTTATAACTTGTGTCAGTATTCATGTGAACTAGTGTATTGCGTCGTTAACGAGCGTGCGCTGTGCAGGTGCTGAACCAACTAGAGGAGCTGCTGTCGGACATGAAGTCGGACGTGTCGCGCCTGCCGGCCACCCTGGCCCGCATCCCGCCCGTGGCGCAGCGCCTGCAAATGTCGGAGCGGTCCATCCTGTCACGGCTCGCCGCCACCGCCGGCAACCCCGTACCAGCTGGTACGTACATCGCGCGACCCGTGCCACCGTCTCACAATTGGGCCGAATCAAACTACAAAGACAAGTCAGTTGGATTTTTTAACTCTGGGGTCTTAGACAATTGAAGAAAATTCTAGAAAACATAATTTTAGGTAATTTGCTAAAAATTTAAAAAAATTAAATACGTACTGTAGTGATGCATTTCTGCATGTGAAATTTTATTGAATACATTTGTAAAGAAAATTCAGTATGATTCTAAGAAATAGGTGTTGGCAATCTAATAAAATTAAAACTTGTTTGGCTTTAAATAGAACTTGTCAACTTTGTTGTTGTATCCCGGAACTAGGAAAGTATTACAAAAATGAGAAAAAGTAATTTTCATTTTTTAAAATTGATATTACTCTAGTCAAAATTGTCTCGAGTTACTAATACGAATATAAATCTCAAACTAAAATCTAAGAAATGTTATACCGTGCTGAACTGCTGTCAACCAAGTTTAAGCTAACAAAATGCCTGAAGAGATGACAGTGTGATTACACATTAACTGAAAACATTTAGATTAGTTCAATTTTGAACTTACAGATTAGTCAGTTGAAATGCGACAACGATGAATAAGCTTGTAAGAAGATGTCTAGAAGTTAGGCTCTTCTGAGAGCCTGCAGAAGTACACTTCAATATTATTCTTAAATCATCGTTGCATTGTATTGATGTTAATTTACACAGCAATGGTCCTAGTTGTGAAACGTATAACTCTTTTCACACAACGATACGACATTTGGTGTCGCTCTTGACGCTGTACCTAGGGAATTCTCAGAACGATTATAGTTTTGAGTCAAATTTAGAACACTGGTTGGTAAGTGAATTGTAAAACGGTGTTTCCGGTTGTGGGGATGAAATCGAACAGCAGTTGGTAATGTGACTCTCCTCCCAACTAAATTCCCAGTAATAATACTAGTTGGTGTAACACAGGTCTGGACTGCACTAGCTTGGCTAAAGAAAAAAGATAAGCGGCGTGACGAGACTGAATTATTGATGAATAGTTGGCACGAAGTCCGCCCATGAAGTGTAAATAAAAAATAAACAATATTTAACTGAATCTCTCTGTGTGACGCAGCTCAAATGGCGCAGTTCCCGGCGGGCTTCCAGCCAGGCGGTACCCTGGCAGGCTTTAGCCCGGCGGCGGCGGCCGCAGCTAATTTCTCCAATTTCCGGCCGCAGTACTCGGTGCCCGGCCAGCCTGCCTCCACTGCTTCATCTACTGTGAGTTGCTGACCATAATAAAAATATATTTGTTGATTGTTTTCTTCCATACTTCAACAGGCAACGTGGTCAACGTGTTTTTTTAGTATGGACATATTATAATGTAACAGAGGCTACTTTTTCTTTTACTTAATTAACCTCTTAGGCACGACGCGCCACTATAGTGCCTCACGGCAGTACCTCACCCGCTCACCATTTGAATTAAACGGTCGTCTTCACGTCGTTTTATAACACCGTTAACAATATACAAACGGAACACGTAGCCCTTGTTTTGATACGCCTGCGCCAGGTGTGAGTCGGACAAGCGCGCAACATCCAACCGTGCTTAAGAGGTTAACCTACATCACAAATTAAAAAACAGGCCTAATAATGTAAATAATGATTCTGAAATAACGTCACTCCATCTCAATCCACGGATCGAGATGGAGTGACGCTATTATGTTGCTGGCTCCGCACAGCCTTATTTGGTCTTATTTCAAACTTATTTAAACTTATAATTGCAATGTTGTGTGTTACTTTGTTAATTTGTTTCTGTCACTGTAAGCACTGCAGTTTGTATGTGTATTGGGCCGAGTTTCACGAAGGGAAGCCGCCAGGTATTGGCATATGAGGAGGCCCTGCCGCTGGTTGGTTACTATGGTTCTTTTATGGATTTCATCACACCTGACTGTCGTTCACAGCTCTTTTCATAAATTAAATTCTGTTATTAATTGTTACTATTACTTTTTTCTTTTCAGAAAACATAAGCCCCTTAATTTATTCAAAATAATGCGAAATGACACACTTGCAGGTATTTATATAATTGATTATTAATAAAGTATTTTAATGCAATTTTCATTAGCGAGCTATGGTAATTAGTTGCGGTGATCAGTTCGACATCCGCAGTGGACCCCGAAGATCGTCTAATGCGTCGGCGAAGGCCACCGCAGTGTTTAACTCAGTGGGCGTCTGATACGCCCCGCAAGGTGCGACTTGCGGTAGTGCTATGTAGGATTTTCTCTGCGTCCAAAAATGGTGTAAATTCAAGTGTAATAAAGTCGAATTTAAATTAACCCTTTCGCTACGGCGGTCCTCGCCGCAGAGTGCCTCGCGTGGAACGGAGCACCGTGCCGAAAGTGCGAACATTAAGCGCGCACAGTCTTCAACATTCGGAGCCAAGACCTTTGTCTTAAACACGACCTTGTAACATTACTTTTAAACTCTCTTTTAACCCTTTCGCACCGGGCGGGACAGGTGCTGCCACAGTCTGGAAATATTTTGATATTACGGCTGGGACAACATATGTCCCAGTTACTGAAAAACATCTAGGACAGAAAATAACACCAAGTTGGGTCTCCAAACTGATTCTAAGGCCGTCTCAATCGTTCTGAGTCCATAAGTTTCTCATCTCAATCGTTCCCGATCTAATCAAGCAAGCGACAACTGTCAAGTTTGCTTAGTTGATGATTCTTATTTCTTACGTCAATTTATTCGTTTCTTTCTAACGCTTGCCCCTTGCATTTTTGCACGAAATTTTTCAGATATTTTTCCTATTTTCCTTCCTTCTGATGAAGGGTCGAAATGAGTTGAAAGAGAATTTACGAATGATGATTTTTGAAACACGAAGGGGTCAATTTTAATTAGATGTTAGAACGGATCCCGTCCGTAATATTTTCTGATGGAAAATATTTTTATCAGATTATCCGCGGTTGCGTATAATACGCACAACGAAATTTGAAACTTTTTTAACACAATCCGCGGATTATATGTAGGAAAATACGGTGTGGTTAACTTGAAACAATACTACATAGATGTCGTCCTACGCTGAAGTGTAACAAATGGTATTGAGGTTAATGTTGTTTGTTTCAGTGCGCGGCCACTGGTCATATAGGCGAATACTTAGGTGTAAGCTTTCCAAGATTCCTGTTCCGCCGTGGGTTTGAAGTGATAATTTAACTATAGTGATTAGTGCAAGTTATTTTAGTTACAATATTACGTCATTTTAAACTGAACTCACAACGTTATTTATTTCATCCCGATCTGTATGAATCTTGTTTTCTGTGTAAGTGAATGTGGACTTATGAAATTTTTTAATTTTAATTTACCAAAAATGAAATTGGAATAAATCATTAGTTAAGTGAAACAGTTTATTATTTTATACCTTTTAGAATTTAAGTAGCAAAACAGGATGCAAATGGCTATGGTGGAACCGTGACGTATAAGGGAAAGGCACTGGGCCTGTTCTAAAGATACTAATTGGTGAAGCACAATGCAATGGTAATAATGGTTTCATGTAGCACTAGTTTTTTATATTAGAGGGGGCAAATGGGTGACCTGATGGTAAGTGATCACCGCTGACCATAGACACCCGCAACACCACACGGATCGCAGGCACGTTATCGGCCTTTAAGAAAAGTATACGCTAGTTTCTTGAAGGTCCTCAAGTCGTATTCTCTTGGAAAAACCGCCGCTGGGAGCTCATTCTACAGGTATGTGGTACGTGGAAAGGAAATGTGCGAGAAACGCACAGTGGTAGATCGCCAACTATCCAAGTGATGACAGTGAAATTTTAAATTTAGGCGAGATGTGCGGTGATGGAATTCAGCGACTGTAATTAGTCCAAATAATTCCTCTGAACACTCCATCATAGATACGGTAGAAGATGAGAGAGACGCTGTCTCTCCACAAGACCAGTGGATCTAGCTAATTGGGGATCGCTTGGTCGTCGACGATTAGAGCCGCTCTTCGCTGAATACGGTCAAAAGGTTGAAGCTGGTATTGGGGATCTCCAGCCCAAAGATGAGAACAGCATTTTCCATGTGTGACCGGACTTGTGTCTTGTAAAGTAGCAGGAGATGCGCTGGTGTGATCATCTCGTCTCCATCTCGATCTTTAGTCAGTTTTTTGAAGGCCAGTTTGGCCTTTTCAAGCAGATGGTTGTGGAACTTCAGTTCCGCAACCATATGACGACAACCGACGTTCACGTCGCTTGTTACATTAATTCCAAGGATCCCGGTGCTTGAAGTAGCAAAAAGAGATCTTTAAAGATCTTAGAAACAGGGAGATAAGACAAAGGGATTCTTATTCTTAATGCGCACACCTGTATCTTCTTAGGATTAAATTGGACTAAGTTTACTCCGCCCCAATCCGAGACTTGTTCCAGGGAAGTCTCGATTCAAAACATGGCTTGGATATGGATTATTAGTGCGTGAGAAAATTATGGTTTTTCATGTTCACATAGTAAAATATGTTCAAAAAAAACTTGATTGCAATGTAGACGATACGTTAATGTTCCGGAGTACAGATGTTGTTTGCATTGGCGAGGACATAGGTTACCTATTCATCATCATCATCATATCAGCCCACAGACATCCATTGCTGGACATAAACCTCCTCTAATGAGCCCCACGCCGAGCGGCTATGAGCCGCCTGCATCCACCGATCGTCCTTGACTTTCACAGGGTTAGCGGTCCACCTAGTCGGGGTTCGAGCCACATACACTTTCCGGTTCGGGGTCAGGATTCCAGCACTAGGATGCAAACGTCATCCATTTTGCGAGCTGTGCCCCTCGCACACTGCCATTTCAGCTTGCAATCTTTTGAGGCACATCGGTGACTACTTTTTCTGCGGATTATCTCATTACGGATCATATATTCGTCAAAACAAAATAAGAACCGCTTGGTTATTTTCAAGTTATTGCTAATTTATTGATATTGACTTAACGCAAATTGTATAATCTGTAGTACCTTATTAGTTCAAGGGTTTGCGTACACATTTTTGTCATACTTACTTGCTTTAGAAATTGCACAGCGAGTGGCTGAAAGATTTAAGTTGATGCACGACAATGCTCGTGCGCATACAGCTAGAGCCACCAGCGAAGCTCTGCAAGAGGCCGGTATAGAAGTTTTACCGTGGCCTACGAACAGTCCAGACCTAAATCCCATTAAACACGTGGGATTTATTGAAAAGAAGTGTTCGAGGCACCAATCAACCCGTCCACAGTGAGAGACAACTCATAAACGTGCTGAAAGCTAGCTGGGAGCAAATACCGCAAGAAACAGTGCGGCACTAGATTGAAAGCATGTCCTCTAGACTTCAAGAATGTGTGCAAAAAAGGACATTCACGTTATTAAAAAAAAGTTTATTCTGTTTAGTTTGTTTTTTTTTCACCTTTTTAGTGATGTATGTATTTTGTGTCAATTTTTTTTCTTTTAAAACATAAAAGAACGTTTATTTTAGAAAGTGGTAATGAAAACTTGGTATCATTAACTTAAAAATATTCCACTTTAATTATTCTAATGCTCACCCTACCCCAAAATAATTTGGTCAGAATATTGAAAACATACAGGGGCTCTTATTTTGTTTTGACTACTATATATCACGGGGAAATTCCATTGCTCGTTGTGCGAACTTGAGCATTCTTATGAGGCCCATAGTCAGTGGCCATGTTTCAGATCCATAGATCATCACTGGCAATACGCACTGATTGAACATCCTAGTCTTAAGGCATTGCGGTATTTTTGACGAGACGTCGCGCAGATTCCCGAATGCTGCCCAACCGAGTTGGATTCGGTGACTGACCTCTTCCTCGAAGTTTGAATTACCAAGCTGGACGTGTCCCATGTATACACATTCCTTGATGTTATCTCTATCCCTTTAAGATCAGCACTGGCGGCGTAGCGTGGGCACATTTAGCAGTGGGCGATGTCGCATTAGTGTCACCAGTACATTGGTGGTGTAGTGGTACCAGACCCGGCTAGCGATCGAAAGGTTGTGGGTTCGATCCCGGTCCCGTACCACGTGAGTTATTTCGGTCTACATTGTAGACACCAATGTACTTAATGGAGAAGGAAAGTTTCGTGAGGAAATCTTGATTCTGATAATCCGCGCAAGTTAAATTTTACTATCGTTATGACAGTGAAGTTTAACTTGCGCGGAGGATATTAAAATGCATGTTGAACACGTGACCCGAGCGTCTTACTACATGGACGACTTCAAGTTATTCGCTCTGAGCTTTGATAAATTCAATTGTTATAGATAAATTTGAAAATCACAACCTTTAGATCCTTAGTTCCCAAAGTGGTCCAGGTGGACCCCAGAGGTCCACGGGAGACTCGACGGGGGTCTACGTTGGCGTACGCATATTTCCATAGTTAGATCTAATCTTTACATTTTTTGTCGAGTTTTGGGAATATGGTAGAAATGTAGCTGCAGGGGGTCCACCGGAACCAGCTAAATTTTGAAAGTGGTCTATGAGAAAAAAGTCTGGGAACCTCTGGTATAGATGGACAGGTTCATATTGAAACGATGTGCGTATGAGAGAGTGAATAAAAAAACGTATACAAAAATATAACTTTTATTTATGATTAACTTATAATACAAACATAATTCAGAAACAACAGTCGCAACAGTAGAGTTGTTTCATACGCCGCACCGGCGTAATACTGGTAGTCATTCTGACGAGTCAACACCTGTAAGTGGGGGCGGAATTTGCAAACGTAATGGTTTAAATTTGAAATCTATATTAATATGATGAAAGGGAACATGTGTTCGTCTGTCTGTCTGTCTGTTCATTACCTTTTGACAGCGGCTCAACCGTTGAATCGATTATTTTGAAATTTCGCAGGGAATTCGATAATGAGATAAACCATTACTATCGCCATAAACTTCTTAAAAAAAAAAAATGAATCTAAAAAATTAACGCTATTTTTAGAACTCCTTCGTTGGCCCGTGGAAGACAGATTTTTGATGATCTGTGATCGCAGTAGATTTGATTGAAGAACAGGGTAACGCTGATGCCCGTTATCCTGTTACATCGCTCGCCTGGTTCTCCCAGCATCCGAATGATGAAGAGATAGAGTGTCGGTGTTATGTCGGCACCGCACAGCATTTTAGAACTTATTTATTATTTTAAAGTTCATTTATGCTTCTATTTGGACTTCACGATTGCTGTAATTGAGACCCATAGTGCATACATAACTTGGTTTCGCTTGCCAGTGGCTGAAACCCGTTGTAATGACGTTATATTTTATTTTGTTCACCAGATGTCACCACGTGTAGGTGCCATCCTCCGTGTTGTATTTCACACTGTCCAGAGGTTGTACCACGTTAGGGTCTGACGAGCAAAAATGCTGCAGCAGTTCTTCACTAATGCCGCAGTCCGAGAGGTTCTCTTTGTTGAAGGCTTTCGTGAAATGCGTTGGCTCATTTTCTTTTGAAGATTCATCTGTAAATGTAATAAAATATATTCAGCTATGACTAGTGTCGCCTACGCAAGACTGACGCATCCTGTCCCGTTCTTGGTTTTATACCAGTAAAGCAGGTTTTAGTTTTAGTGTTGTTGTCTATGCAAGACCCAGACGAGACACCCCATTTTAGTCATTTTTTGAACCATTTAACAGAAATGTAGATTGGTACTCGATATAAATGTTTGCTATCTCGTTTTGGCGTTTGACATTAGAAAAAAGATAGGGAGAGACTAAATTTAGTTTAGTTCTGTTACAGTGACTAGTTTACCAATACAATTCAAATTCATATCGCCTTAGGAAATGTACCTTGTGCCATGTTGCCGGCGGCCCACGAGAACGCGAGCGTGGGCTGGTGGTGCGCGAAGGTGGCGCTGAACTGCGCCGTCGAACTGGCCTTCAGCACGCCGAACAGCGTGTGCACCGCGGTCGGCAGGATCGGGCCGCGCAGCTCTATCGAGTGGTACTTGTTGCTGTCAGAGTGTATCGTGGTCTGGCGGACCTGCCACAGATTATATATATATAATATAATATCGTGAACAATTTTTTTCACTGACACTGATCTAACCCAAAATTAGAATTAAGTAATCCTAATTTGGGGTTAGACGCAGTTGCGTCTTGGGTATTAGACAACGATATACATATGTACGTATCGACACCTCCATGCAATAACATTGTACTCAATTATTCCTGTTTCAGGGGAGATCAAAATTTAAAGTTAAAAAAAATTTACAATACTTTGACTTCTGCATATTTCAAAATAAACGCGCTCAGATTTACGTACATTGGTTAGGAAAATTACTAAATATGCGAAAAAAGTGAGTTACGATGTTACTGAAGGTTTCGATATAAAGACGTTTATGGCTCGAGTACAACAAAAAAATTATCCGATTGATATCAGAGAATTCAACCAATGCATTGCTTGAAGGCAAAAAAATCATCGGATTAACACTTCCAGAGAGTTCAACCAATCAATTATTTGAAGGTAAAAAATTATCAGATTAACACTTCGAGAGAGTTCAACCAATCAATTATTTGAAGGTAAAAAATTATCAGATTAACACTTCAAGAGAGTTCAACCAATCAATTATTTGAAGGTAAAAAATTATCAGATTAACACTTCGAGAGAGTTCAACCAATAAATTGCTTGAAGGTAAAAATGATCAGATTTTTGCCCATACTCGTGTATTTAAAAAGAAACTTATGTAACGAATACTCTAGAGATGATGAAGTAGATGCAGTAGCCAATACAGCATATGTTGTCTGTCCACTATCCAAAATGTACTTCTGAATCTACTTCTAATCAAATTATAATGGACAGTTACTCTGAGCGACTGCAGGGTCCCGCCGTGGAAGGCGGTGGGCGAGAGCAGCGTGGGCGGCACGCCGGCGAACGGCCCCGTGGCGCTCACCACGGAGCGGCAGTTGAGCAGCCAGTTGAAGAGCGCGCCCGCGTCCGCGCCGCTCACCGCCACCAGCGACTCGGCGGCGCTGTCCACGCTGCTCTCCGCGCTGTGCGCCACGCGCGACTGCACACACAACAGCACTGGGCTTCATCATCATCACTCCTAGCCCAAATACCGCAATGCCTTAAGACTAAGGTATTCAATTAGTGCGTATTGCCAGTGATGACCTATGGTCCTGAAACATGGTCACTGACTATGGGCCTTATAAGAATGCTCAAAATCACGCAGCGAGCAATGGAAAAAGCCATGCTCGGAGTTTCCCTGCGAGACAGAATCCATAATGTGATAATCCGCAGGAGTACTAGACGTCGCCGACGTAGCTGAAAGGATTGCAAAATTGAAGTGGCAGTGGGCGGGGCACATAGCTCGCAGAACCGATGGGCATTGGGGTCTTAAAGTACTGTAATGACGACCCCAAATCGGAAAGCGTAAGGCGGATAAACCCCCGACTAGGTGGACCGATGTCCTGGTGAAAGTCACAGACAATCGATGGATGCAAGCGGCTCGTAGCCGCTGGTGTGGCGATCGTTAGAGGAGGCCTATGTCCAGCAGTGGACGTCTGTGAACTGATATGATGATGATCTCTAGTCCATATTCGTCCCAACTACAGGGCCACGGATCTTCCCTAATCGGGTGGGGGATTAGGCCGTGGTTTATCACGTTCGCCCGGTGCAGGCCACCACCAGTGCCGCGACTGACCGCGTTCACTGTGAAGCCTGCGCGTGTCTAGATATACGTTGTTATTGTGTTTGCCATAATCTCCACGCTTGGCAGGCATATTGGAGATTGCAGGATTTTGATTAAATAACAGGTTAACGCTGCTGCTCGATATTCTGGTATATTCTTCAGCTGGCTCTCACACTATCCACGGAAAGATATGGCGTGACGCTATTACACGCGAACGAAAAAGCAGCTCCGGGATATAACCTTATCAACAGTATCAAGTCAGTCAGTCGAAAGAAAGGTATCCTAGCAATAAATAGTTGGAATTTTTAACGTCTGTTTATATTTTCCTACTCCCCAGGATAGTGTACGGAAAATACAGGCTTATAATTACATAACATTCGCCGAATAATTCAAAACAATCCCTGAATGGTTTGTGAACACATCTGGATCCATTTATCATTTATTTAACTTTTGATTACTAACACTAAACGTACCACGACGGGTCAGCTTTATGGAGGTTTTTGGCGAAGTTCTTAAAAATAACATTACCACTGCCTTTTAACTTTACTACTTTTATTAAAAAATATATCAAAATTATTTTTCAATATTGACTCCTCTAATAGAATAGAATAGAATATACTTTATTGCACACACATTTACATGGAATAAACAATTATCACAATAATTACAAAAAAAAATGTGTACAAAGGCGGCCTTATCGCGAAGACGCAATCTTTTCCAGGCAACCTCTTAAATACGAGAATAAAACTAATTAACTAAAGAAGGGTAG
>WUAW01038598.1:0-13610 GCA_017165845.1 Thaumetopoea pityocampa | reverse complement strand
TGTGGAATGCTCCGGTATACTCAGAACTAAGTTCCCCGATGATCTCAAGACCCTCGAATGCGTTTCACATACGTTACAAAACGTTCTTTGAGGTAAAGAGGAGTAGAAGGAATGAAGAGGATATTATACAAAAGAGAAAGTATATGAGCTTTTCGGCGAAAACGGATGGGTAACCACTTGAGCTTAGAGCGAAATTCAGAAACGTGGTCATATTTGCGCAAATATTATTGTTTTTAGCGAGAAATATATGTACATATATATAATTTTAAAAACACGGGTCATTTGACTCGTTGTGGTAGAAATATAATAGGTATATGTGAAATATAATAGGTATATATGAAATGTGTGGAGAATAGATGTGTCGGGTGGCGAACCACAACGCTGCCCTAAGATTAAAATGTTAAAGTTCTTCATAGTGTTCTCGCGGCTTAATGGAGAGAAAAGGAAAAAGCATGAGGTATGAAAGGTGTATTGAGAAAAGAATATGGAGTTTTGGAATAGGATTATAGGCTATATCTCGGAAGGTGTAGGAAAAGAGAGTAGTAGCTCGGGAGGCCGGGGTCGCTTACCTGTATACTTAAGTCTATTTGCCGGACAGGCTAACAGACTAAGTACTCCTTGACCCTTCGATGTATTACTGAATAATTAACAAATATAGGCATTAGTACACTGCGTACTAATGCTGTCCCTTTTTTATTAATTAAAATTTGCAGGACGGCTATAGACGTCATTTGCGGCAATGGGTTAAACAATCAACAATCTAACCTGTGTGATTTGTATCTTCTTAATGACATCCTTTTCGAAGCCCATACGTGACAGAAGCTCATCGGGGTCGTCGTCGTCGTCCTCTTCTTGTCTCTCATCACACAGACCCTGAGTTGACTTCCCATCCATAGAGTCATAACAGCTGTCGAATGAGCTCTTCGAACGTTCCTCTTCAGAATTGTTCAGTTTTTTCTTGCTATCCGGTCGAAGGGGCATTGTGAACTCGATATCTAGATTAAATATAGAGACACAAAGACGTTACATCTATAAAAAGCGTAGGCGCCAGCCATCATCAACTTAGTCCCTTTAAGTTATATCGCTCATCCAATAGAACAATGACGTAATTACATTTTTGTAATTTATCAGAAGAATTTTCCGTTTAAAATTGGATTATACCCATTTTGTAAATCATATCAATTATCATGATTTTTCATAATTTCTTTATGGACTATTATTAATAATTTGAGCATTCTCGAATAAAATCCTAATTAAACAACAAATCATCCAAATTAAACACAAAATAAAATTTTAACTTTTTTGCAATTACGTCATTATTCTATTGGATGAGCGATATGTTCTTTTTCATTTTGTATATTTTATTTGCTTTCTCATTTTGTTTGCTCTACATTGGGCTTGTTCTGGATAAACGTATTTTCTTTCTTGTTTTTTTTTCACTCTTAATAAGACGGACATCTTTGAAATCACAATTATTTTGCTGTCAATCTTCAAAGTAATCTGCTGACCAATTGGGCTTTGACGCGATAACGGAGAAACAAACTCACTTTTGTTGTTATTTTATTACTGTGTATCTTGCTGTATCAATATTACAATTTTGAATTTTATTTTTCTTTTTTGATTACATAAAAAACCAATTCCAAAATTAAATATTTATTTGTACTGTTTCAATTCTAAAATTGGAACTAAGCTTATAATCAAGCAAAAAAAAATGTCCTGGAGATTTGCAGTAGATTTTTGATTGCTAAATAGGTTAACGATTGCTAAATAGGTTAACGATACTGCCAATTATTATGGTACAACCCTTAGCTGGTACGCATATGATACCGAAGCTAGAAGTGCCTAGCCTCGGAATCTAACTCGAAATCTAAGATTCGGCATGCTTGGTCATTACTGTACTGTGTGCAAGTACACTAATAGTATCTGGACCCTAATGTAGGTCGGGACAATGTTAGGGTGAACAATTTTACAGGTATGATCCTTGCGCTTACCCTCTTGACGCAACATTTGGCGGAGGCCTCGGGTGGTGGGCGCGATGAGCGCGGTCGGCTGTGACAGGCCGCAGAGGCCCGCCGCGCGAAACAGGCACGTGAACGTGTTCGCGCACACGTAGAAGTACGGGCAGTGCAGCGCGCGCAGCGACTGACGACACACACACACACATCACACTCAATGGTGGCAGGAATGCAGAACACATGTGTAGCAGGACAAGAGAACTGCCACATGATGTAGGTGCCAAGGTGTAAAGGATAGAAGTGCTGACACAATATACATACATGTCTTTTTCACTGGCTCGCCGACGGGGATCGAACCTCGGTCTCCCAAGTGACAGACGAGGATACCGATCACTATACTACGAAAGAGTTGGGGTAGGCAGAGATCACTACTTTTTACTTGCTACGACCGTTTCATGTAGCAGTGGCTAACCGTAGCTCACTTTTCGCTCCCGCGGGAAACGACACGTGTCGGATGGCGAACTGCGATGTCGGCATTTTATAAGTTTGTGCTGCTTTTCACAACTTTGGATTCATATAAAGCATGATATAATTTACATACTCCTAAACCCTTGGTTTCTAGGACCTACAAACGAAATTGAATGAAAGCGGATCATAGTAGAATATAAAAGGCGGAATACCATCTGATAATTTCGCCGCCGTCCCACCGCAGACTCATCAATCCCGCGTCACAAGCAGGCGATGCGCGTCCACCCGCCACTATGAGTGAGGCAACGTAGGGTAAGCACAAACATTGTACTGTTTATGGCGCTGTATGGGAGAGGCTTTCATCCAATAGTGGATATCTTTGGGCTAATGATGATAAATTGAGAAAAATAATCGAGATTTTGTAAGGGATCAATTTTGTTAGGCGGTGGTTTATTTTACACGTACAGTGCCACTGACGCCCGCAGACAGTTTACAAGGTTGTTTATAACGAGTTTGCAACGTTTAATATTTAAATATGTACTAAACAGCCTGGCTCTGCAGCTGAGGAACTGATGTCGATGTGGCGTATTGTACAGGTTAGGTGCGATGAGAAACGCACGCGGTGGTAAGTTCATAGTCCGGAAGCTGAGGAAAGTACATTCATAGAGCCGACGACGCACATAGTCGTTTTTATTATTAGTTATATAGAAAAAAATAATAGAAAATCTCTAATTTTTTTTACAAACCATATTTGCAAAAGTACATAAAACAGGTTGTGGCTCTACGTACCTGTGAGTACCAACTGTTACGGGTGGCAGTGAACGTGTTAAGTAGTACTAATTGCGGCCTGGTTTTAGATGTTTTATCGATTGTAACATCTAGTAAAGAGGTGATCTCTTTTCTTCGGTAGGCACAGAAAATAGTGGATCCTGTCTGGTGTCGAAATAGCAATAGTTGTTGCAGGGATTGCGGTAACTGCAGAATGTGGCATCAGATGTCAGTCATTCATAAGATCTGCCTCGTAGCCTTATCCTAAAGTCGGAATAATATGAAGACTATATTAAAAAAATACCTGAAAAAGAGATCTGAAACTTTCAGTCCATTCTGTGTGTAGCGCCCGTTTCACTTCTTCATTGGTGGCCATGAAGCTGGTGGCAGCCACCTTGCCCGAGGAGCGCGGGTACAAGTCTAGCCACGGCAGGTGCGGGTGCTGCCAGTACAGGCACGCCTGGTGGAACAGGGCGCGCGGCGACGTGTCCAAGGACGGCGACGATGTCGCGTTCACGCACCGAACGAACCTGACATAATCAACACATTACACGCGAGCCGTCGCGACTAATTGTTTATTCTTTATTGTACAAATCCCAAAAATATGGTTATTAAAAATAAATGTACAAAGGCGAGCTTAACCCACAGTTGAGTTTTCTACCAGCGAACCTTTGATATTTGAAAGATGCGGCAGTCCTTGTGAGGGTATAAAGTACAACAGACATAAAATAGAATAATAATTGTATAATATCAGGATGTTATTGCAGAAAGAAAATGCGAATATAATCATTACCAGTTGTAGGTTTCCCCATATCAGAACGGCCTCGAGCGCAGACTTAATATTTTACCAGACGATAAGCATCATACTATGTAAACGGTAAATATACCTATCGCAGAAAACGATCAGTCGCCGTAAAAGGTATTAATACCCTTCCCGCATACAATGTGTTAAGTGGTTCATCGCAGCATTCATCATCATTACCCCAGCCTACACAGGCACGGACCTTCCCTGATCATGAGGGGGATAAGGCCGTAGTCTACCGCGCTGGCCTAGTGCGGATCACCACCAGTGCCGCGTTTACATGACACAAATTTATTTGTGGCAATTGACCGCGGTCACTGTGAAGACTATTGCGAGTTGGTAGATTTCATACACCCGTGTGGGCATGCACGTTTCCTCATGAAGTATTCCTTCTCTGTTAAGTACATTGGTGTCTACAATGTATATGGTACATGAATTAGAAATAACAGTATTGGATAATAAGTGATATGGGACCGGAACTGAACCTATGATCTTTGGATCGCAAGCTGTGTATGACACTACTACACTACCAATGTACTATTATTATTCCAACCTAAGTTAGGGTCTGCTAGTAACAGCAGGGGATGTGGCTGTGGTGCAACATCATCTGACGTAATCCCTGCAAGCCCACAAGACTATTAATACTGAAACACTAGCAATGTTATTAAGCATTTTCTGAAATATGGAGAAGCTATGGAAATGTTCATAGTGCTTAGTCAAGGTTCGAAAACCCCAGACCTCCAGATCCAAGTGCCAGATTACATAGCTGCCATCACCCTATATCTTTGGCCTGTAGTTATCCAATTCTGGATACAAGCTTCTTCAATCATTATCAATAATCTGAACCATTCCAATGTCATCCATTTAATAATAGCAGACCTTGATTAAATTAAGGTAATGTTAGAAGAAAGAGTTAGTAGAAGAAACATAGGTTTTAATTACCCCGTGATTCCTGATGCTTCTTCACAAGCCTTCAGTTTTGAAGTCCAAGCAAATGGCTTTGGTGACATTAATCTTAACTTAGTCTTTAGAGCCCAATCAATAGGTAAGTGTTTGTATTTCTTCTCAACAATTTGCTGAAAAGACAACGTTGGCAATTATAAATAAGAAAGATGTAAGAACAGTGCTTTTTTTCTGTGAATTGTGTTTCTGTCAACTCAAAAGTGGTATGAAAATAAACAGGTTTAGTTTGCAGTATTTAAGCCAGAATAGTACCTTTAAGACTGTAATAGTTTAACCAAAGACTAGCCGCTGGTTTTTGCCTGACGCTCGAACAAAGACACTAAGCAGCATTTACGGATCTGGTTCAGCAGCCCTCAATTAGTCTATCTGAGTAGTTTTTTTTAATATCTTTGATTTACGNTAACAATTTTATAATAGTACTAGCTTTTGCCCGCGGCTCCGCCCGCGTGAATGTCGGTTTTCCGCAACATGAGAAATACCGACACAATCATATATTTATATAAAAAAATTAATCACTTTTACTTGAACTTTCGTACCTTAGCGGCGACTACTAAAACAGGGATCAAGCTGTATTTTCAATTTTACTGGACCGATTTTGATGAAACATGCTGCATTAATTAAGCCGGAATTAATTTTAAGACTGTAACAGTTTAATCAAAATCTATTAGTTGGTTTTTGCGTGAAGCCCGAACAAACAAACAAATAAACAAACATCGACGGATTCGGTTTCAGAAGCTCTGAATTAGTCGATCCGAGTACTATGTTCTTAAATATCTTTGATTTTTGAAAATTTGACACAATATTAAATTATTTCACAATGATAAATTATTGATAGAACTATCTTATATTTGGAATAATATGAATAGAACTACACACAAAAATTTAAAAATTTAAATTTTGTTTAAGTTTATTAAACACTCCGTTATTTTCTTGCGTTTCTTTGTGCTATTAAATCCAATTCAATAGTTCACTTACAGTTTCCACAGAATGGTCTGCTGTGAACTTCTGTAATAGATTTGAGAACGTGGACAGTTTCTGAGTGTTAAGCTCTTGTGGTGGTTTTTCAATCACTTTAGCTGGTAAATTTAGCAGAGCATACAATGTCTTGTCATTTGACTCATCCAGTTGTGAATCCAATTCCACTTTAGATTTCTTATTCTGCTGTAGATTATTTCTGTAATAATATATATTTACATGAATATAGCTTCATATGTATTAAACCATTTCCAAATGGAATTTAAGGGTCACAGCATATATAATACTTTCTGAATCTGTAATCCTGTGATTGCATCATACTTCTTGGGTTCAATTTCTGTATCAAATTCATACATATTAGCAATTTTATAGATGGCATTACAGTAAACTCTCATTTATCCGAAATAATCGGGATAGCAGCCGGTTCGGATAATGAAAATTTCGGATAAACCAAAGTCCCCTGTTTCCCCGCGTGAAACATCGCGAATTGCGTGAATACCGCGAAATATGAACGAAAACGTGCGTAAGTGGAACGCTATTGATATGGTTATAAACGAGTCTGCGTATTATTGACTGAAAAATTTGTATTGACGTGTTAAAAAGGCGCCAACGTATGATTGATAAAGTTTTTCAATGCTGAATAACGAAGCTCGTTTATTTTGCGTTCTTACAGAAAATAATCCGCCTTATTTGGCAGCGGGAAGAAACAGGAGTTTTAGTTTTCTATTCTTTTGAATGAACGAACACCCATTAGCCTTTAGTTTTTTACGTACATATTTTTAAAGTTGTGAACAAAGCAAAAAAGTCAGAAAAATTTGTTCGGATAAAGCGGATTTCGGATAAACCCGATTTGGATAAACGGGAGTTTACTGTATTCTATTTCATATTTAGCCTCTTTTGTACAGAACATTGTGTGGTGACCTGTACACATTATAAGGGTGGCTAGCAAATTTGAATAGTTTTTTATTGAGTTCTTACAGTCTTTACCTCATTCCTACTAAGATGTAATAGCTTTTATGTCATTCTACTGAGTGTAATAATCCTTATTATAGGCTACAAAGACTATCCATGGTCTGACTCGATTATGGTTTTGACATAATAATAACATTCAATAATGGTGCTAATTCTGCTGTAACAGAACATAACTAAATTTAGCCTCTCCCTATCTTTTTCTAATGTCAAACGCCAAAACGAGATAGCAAATATTTTTAACGAGTACAAACCTACATTTCTGTTAAACGGTTCAAAAAAATATGTTTTTTCGTATTTTAGTTGGTATGTTCCGAGGTCGCGTCTTAAATCTTTTAATTTTGACGTTTCTAAACGAAACTGACAGCAGCAAAATTGTAGCTATCTCGTTTTGGCGTTGGCATTTGAAAAAAATATGGAGAGACTAAATTTGTTTAAGTTCACTAACCACAGAATTACCACTAATTATTACTATCTGTTAACTGTAATGTAACCAAAATTGATTAAACTTGAATCTTCTTTTGATTTGTTTGTTGTTAAGGGAACATTCTATATTTCTATATTAGATCAACTATCAATTTGTAGAAGAGAATAGTTTAATGAGTAAGTATCAATAAAGGAGATTACTTAGAAAATGGATTCTTTCGTTTGTTTCCATTCAGAATACTTGAGAAGTCCAAATTAACTATACTTCGACTGCTTGGTTCTTCACTACTTGTTGAAAGAGGCTGTTTCATGCGTTCCTGCAATACAAAGTGTTATAAAATGTTTTATTAAGTCAAATTCATATTTTTTATATACACAATTATGTTAAAACTAATCTTGGTTGGAAAATATCTCTGTTAAATATATGAGGGGTGAAACCAATGAGCAAGGGTTTTGCAGAATAATTCTCTAGTTCATATCCAAATTATTAAGTCCGACTCTTCATGCGATTTGCTTTAAGGTATTAACTTTATCAGAGTAAATAGACTTTGTTGCCCAACAAATACCAAAATTATAATTGGGCATTTTAATTCATTTGTACACAATGTGTGTGATTAAATAAATAATTATAATGACATGAAACTACGAAAAATGCATCATTTTAGTGCAATTTGTGCTATTGCTCTTACCTGATAATCATTTGGTAATAATAGTTATAAAAATACTACTTCACTTTTTAATTTATGGCTTTTGTGCCAACTTGGTACAATTCTGCCAATAAACATTTTTGTGAATATCATAACATAAACTGGAGGGAACAGTGGAATTTATATGGCTGGTAAAATGACGGAATATCCTTCGACTAGGGTGATTAATTTAAAATAAAGAAAAAGACAACATATGGGGTGACATATTATTAGTAGGGTTAGTTAAACACTAAGCCCACTACGGGGCCCCCATATGGGCGGAGCATCTGACGGCTGGTAACACTATGCATCTATGACGGCCACAGCGTGCACTGGATGTCAGAATGATTCGGGGTTACCACACGATGTCGTATGAGCAACTCTTCTTGCTGGAACCCCTCCGTGGCCCGTAGAGGCGAAGGCTCTTGCGCTCCTCTATCGGTGGCGTAAGGAAGAAACAATGAGACATGGCTGTCCCCCGGATATAGATGCAGAGACATTGAGGAGAAATGTCCTACAAAAGGCAGTCCTAGATGAATGGGAGGGCTTGATTTCGCATCCCAGTGCTGGAGTCACTGCAATTACTGCAATCGCACCTGTCTTCTGGACGTGGATCAAGCGGCGAAATGGTGTATTAACATACCGTCTGCCACAGGTGCTATCTGGGCATGGCTGCTTCGGATGGTACCTGTGCCGAATCAGATGGGGGGGGGGGGGACCGGGCAGTGCCATCATTGCACTGACCCAAGACACGGCGCTCCAAAGATTGTTGGTGTGTCTGGCCTGGCTTGCGGAGCGAAATCATCTGCTTGCTGAACTTGGAGGAAGAGTGCTCTCACACTCAACTGTGATCTCAGTCATGGTCGAGAATGAGAGTGCTTGGTTAGCGGTTTCTGCATTTTGCGAAACTATCATGACCGTAAAAGAGACGGCGGAGCGTGAGCGGGAGGCGCTCAGCATAAACCCCATCCGCCCGAGACAATGAGGGCACAGGTGTACATAATGATGTGTGCCAATGATGACCTTTGTCCACACTGAAGGTCGGCCTGCAAGTGGTGGGGAGGGCACCTATCGTTCGATCAGCAGCAGGCCCATGATGATAGTGCGCTCTTTCCGGCGCGCCCAATCCTAATCGGGAGCTAGGCTCTCTGCAAAATGATGAGGTCCGTTTCGACCGCCTGTACCGGCGAATGTATGCTCGCGCGATCACTGCGGCCGGGCACAAGAGTCAAGACAGAGGTTGTGTGGTTTTAAGTGGGTGCAAGCCACATATAACCCTTCGTGCCCTCGATAAAACGGTATGCGACCAGGCATTATTCACACATTAAAAAAAAGAGGAACAAACAATAATTATCTATATCAGTGACACTTTGGCTTATTGACTTAAAATGTATTTTAATTCATAGAGGACCCTCAACTATAATAAATTTTAAAAATCCTATTCCATGCAATGACATTTGTTTATTACTAATTATTTAGTGGCATTCAACCAGATGCTGCCGCTGCACGCTCGCTTCGGTCGCTCGGCTCATGCATTTTCTACAATAACCTAACATACTACTACATCTTATTACTTTGCTCATCATCACACCTATTTTTGGGCATTAATTGTCTTTTGCCATTTATTATGCTCTTAATGAAGATTTTTACACCCATCACAACAAACATCTTTATAGGATGAATTTATCCGGCACCAAAGCCTGTCGATATTGTGACACAGCGGAAGAAGCTGTGGAACACTTGCTGTGTTGTTGTGATGCTTTGGCCGGAAGGCGAATTGATCTTCTAGGTCTGGGGTACCCCAGACCAGAGGACTATCGACTCTTCACTGTTAAAACAGTATCTGACCTAATGTTGGCAGTGGTTAAGTAATTAGTGTAAGAGGGCTGAGGCCAAGTACAACCGGGACAGTACAAAAGATCCCATTGGGTCGAAGTGCATTGAGGTCTTCGCCTCGCCCAGTTGGGGGCATTAAGATAAGATACACCCATCATTACAGTAAAATTGTAAGTACCTAAATCAATATGGCGGCTTCCATTACAATGTGTTTTTAAGAATTTAAAATATTTTTCCCTCAAAAGTGGTTGAATTGCCCTAAATGGGACTTTTGAAATTTATTATAGCCATGGGTCTTCTATCAATTAAAATACATTTTAAGTCAATAAGCCAGTCTCAACTAATTTAGAGAATTACCAAACAAACAGATCCTATATTCATCCTAGAATCCTAGTTGAATTATTATTTACAATTTAATGTTATTCATATTTACATAAGAGGTAGATAAAGGAAGGGGAGAAGATATATGACAGTAAGCAAAGGAAGTAGGATGAGGAATTTTTGGAGGGAGGATATCATATAGGGATTGATGCAGTTTAGGACAGGCAAAGAAAATGTGGTTTGTGTTTCCATTGTCCAGTCCACATTCACATAGCACAGCAAACCAGATTCTGAGCTTAACAAGGAACATGGGAGTAGAGGAATTGCTTAGTTTTAATTGATAAATTGTAGAGGTTGTTTTTTTTAGTAATTTTGACTATTAGTCCCGCTAAAGCTTATTGACATGAAATAATTTTTAGTCGATAGAGCACTCGTGGCTATAGTTTATTTTTAAAGTCACATTTGGCGTCGAAAACGCACGAGTCGAGCGAGCGAAGCGAGCGTGCTGCGATAGCAGCCGGCGAGTACCACTAAATAAATAATAATAAACAAGTCTCGATTGTCCCAAATGTGACATAAAATACACTATAGCCGCGGGTACTCTATCGATTAAAAATTATTTCATGTCAATAAGGTTTAGTGGGACTAATAGTCAAAATTACCGATTTTTTTGTCGAATTTCCGAAACTTGAAAAACTACGGGGTCTGGGGATGTCGGGTTGGAAAAAATACTACATATTGTGGGGGGCTTATAGTAGTAAATCGTTCTTTTTGCATAGTTTATGGAGTTTGGTTAGATCAAGCTGATGACGAATGGAGAACCACATTATTAAAAAAATATAATATTTACCTGTAATGCTTTTTTTCGTCTTTTCAATAAATGAAGCTTCATAACTTCGTTTGGTTTTTTCCATGGCGATTGAGGTTCCATATTAATTATTTAGGTTTAGTATATTTCTTACTTTTCTGTTTTATTGTTAAAGAGTCGAAGATAAAACTCGTTGGAATAATTACAATTAATTACATTATTACAACAAAATAAACTTTGCGTAAACTTACTGCAGACTTCATTTTAAGCAGTCTGTGGTAGGCACAGAGCAAATAACGCTACGCCTCAGAAGTCAGAATGACAAGTTATTCTGAGCGCAGAACGGTGTAAACTCCAAATTATACAAGTCCGGTTATTGTTTATTTTTCAGGAATTCATACTTATCCAATAACTGCAATTTTTCAATGATAGCACTATACATATGTATATGCTGTCTAGAACAAAAGGAGAGTAATGCGAATCGAGCCATTTTTAGTGGATTTATGTGATAAAATATAATTTCATCACCTATTTTACCCCTTAAGGGATGAATTTAAAAACCTTACACTGTAATTATCTTTATAATACACATAAATAATCTAAAGATTTTTACGACATTTTTGTCATTTTTATATCATTCAGGATTTTTTTAGTAACTACAGATCCGATTGCTGAAATTTTTTATGGGACCAATTCGAGCGTATATTTTCTTAAATTGCTAACCACTTCTTTCCTCCAAGTCGGTTAAAAAGCGCAATCTTTTGACAGAATCCAAGAGGCTCCGCCCGGTTAAACATAACAATTAGGATTTATTATTTCATAGTGTTTTAAATGCCGCGGTAAGTAATTCTTTCGAACCTGAAGCATTCGATTTAAAATTTCTTTAATATTTGTATGTAATAAAAACCTTTTGTTCCTATGATTTCAATATGCTGATGATGATCGTTAAGTGGTATTCGTAAGATTGACTTCAAAACTCCCAAGAAGCAATAAAATGTGACACACCAATATTTTATTGTTAACATGGAAAAAATATTATATGACGAAGTCAAATATTTTTCCCAAGTTAACAATAAAATATCGATGTTAATATTAAATATTATACACTCGATACTGGCAGAAATGGCGTGAATTCGCAGCCGATTGCTACTATGAAAAAAAGGAGATTTTTGGTCCCTTTATTATTTCTTTACATCTCAAATAGGACTGCACATATTACGAACTATTTATTGTTTCGGTGAGCTGACTGAATTTGGTAGATCAACATATACGAGTAACAAGTCTCTGGCAAGTGTTTTTACTTAATTTACAACCAAAAACTTTGTCATATCTTGATACGATGCATTAATTTTGTAGACGACTGATTGATTCATCGGCACTGACCGTGCTTTCTGCCCCAATTGCTCTCGGGTTCGAATCCTGGTTGCGACAAACTTTGTGTGATGAGCACAAATGTTTGTACCCGAGTCATAATGTTTATCTTTATATGTATATATCTATGTATGTATATCGTTGTCTGTTACCCAGGACAGGGAATCCTAATTTAGGACTGCACAATATTTGCACAAATATAAATGTTTTACGATAGTTAAATATATATTTATTTTAATATAAAACTCACTGATACATAATCTGATACGTTTTAATGATTATTAATAAAACAACATACAAAATAATAGTGACCTACCCACAATTGATTTAATTGCTTATACTGTAAAAGTTATAATTTAAATCATTTTTTTTTTACAAAATCCTTATATTCGACGACGACAAATTTAGTAAGAAACAAGATAATTATCTATAGAAGTATAATTTCCTAGAACTGTTCGGTGAGATTAATGTCTATATATAAATGATGATAGCCGTTGCTTCTGGATAACTTAGAGCGGCACGTTGGACACGAGCGATTATGCTTTAACGATTTTCGTAGGCAATCTTCACAAAATATATGTCCACACTTCGTGGACACTAACGAATCGTTCCTAATGCTGTCCAAACAGATCGGGCACGATAAGGATAGCCTTGTAATCGGGTCGGAAAGGATTGTCTGAAAAAAAAGTGTTCAGTAAAAATGTTATACAGTGAAACCTAGTTAAGTGGCATCTGGATAAGTGAGAAACCTCTGCTACTGATAACTGCAATGAGGTCCCGACACTTTTGCATTGAAACACCTATGTTACTAGGAATTTTCAAAACTTTTTAACTTAGATATTGTTTCTTAAATTTTTTTCGACGGTACCTCTATAATTGGGACTTTGTAGCTTAATAGCCCGTATAAGTAAGACAATTTTCAATTCACCGCGGATGAATACGCGAGGCTATTTAAGGCCGAGTGAAGTTTTTAGTGGTTGCAAATATCACAAGACCGTTGTGCCGTGTTCTTGGCACCGCGATACGCGTCAGGCATTTTCTGCACGAAAATAAAAAGGTTTGGACAAGTTATGACATGTTTGTGTTGGGTATTTTTATAAGAATGTCATTTTGTTGTCGGCATATCGCCAAGTTACATTATTAATAAAGTCAGTTAGCAACCCGCCGCTTGCCTTTTATTACACAATACAATTAACTGGCGACGATTAAATTGAGTTTTTTGGTGTGTAATCACGATGCCGTACGGAAAAATTGATAATTTT
>WUAW01038596.1:45806-60408 GCA_017165845.1 Thaumetopoea pityocampa | reverse complement strand
TATTATATCGTCACATTTAGAACTGCGCCATCTGTTGAGGATGATAGTATGTAGTGAAGTAGATCGCCACAACTAGCTGTCACTTGGGGACGAGTTGCCTTAAGCCTCTCTCATAAAAGAGATTTTCCATAATCTTCATGCTCGGAGCCCAATAATAAATAAAATTGAAGTATTTCTCTTTGTTTTCGAAAAAAAGGCATTTTCTTAAGCTTATACGGTTATTTACCCGTAACCAAAACCCAAACAGACATTTTTAAGCCTCTCTGTTTGCTTGACTAATTTAATCTCCGAAATGCTGAGTCGATTGCGACGGGACATTCATCGGTAACAGAATTTTAATAGATTTTTTTTATAGATTATTATATGCAAAGTATTGATATTAATTATTTTACTTATAAAATTTGAATAATCTAAAAATAAATCTCTTTGCATAAACCCAATAAAATTTTTAATCAAATAATTGTGACCCTAAGTAGTACCAACCATAGCATTGAGATTGTACCCGAAAATTACCTTATTTAGCTACAGCAATCAATAAACGGATAAACAATTTATTTATAATAATAATAATAGATATAGTCCCAAACTAGGATTCCCTGTGTCTTGGGTACTAGACAACAATATACATACTTATATAGATAAACTAGCTTTTGCCCACGGCTCCGCCCCCGTGAAAATCGGTTTTCTGCTACATGGAAAATCCCGACACAATCATAGATTTATATAAAAAAACCTTAGAACCACTTTTACTTAACCTCTCGTACCTAAGCGGCGGCTACTAAAACAGGGATCAAACTCTATCTTTAATTCTACTGGACCGATTTTGATGAAACATACCGCATTAATTAAGTCAGAATAGTACCTTTAAGACTGTAATAGTTTAACCAAAATAACCAAAATAACTAGTTTTTACGTGAAGCACGAACAAATAAACAAACAAACATCGACGGATTTGGTTTCAGAAGCCCTTATTTAGTCGATCTGAGTAGTTTAAATATTATTGATTTTTGAAAATTTGACATTTAACAATTTTATAATAGTATAGAATAGATATATTACATAAATAGATAAATACGTCCATGACTCGGATACAAAGATTTATGCTCATCACACACAGTTTGCCCTTAGCGGGATTCGAAGCCGGGACTCATTGGCACAGAAAACATGATCACTGCCATTGTACCAATTAATAGAGATATACTTTGAACATACAACATAGTTCTGAAGCTCTATAAACTCATATATGTATGCAAACAAAAGAATAGAACGCATCATTGAAAATACAGTCCAACACAACAATGATAGGTTTCCATAAACCGTATTCCCAGAGAGAGAGACGCTGTACGTTCTGAGACGCTCGGTCGCACGAATCAATGTAATATGGTGCAAGCTGTTCACTGAAGCCGTCCAAATAAGACGCCGTCTAGACTGCGCCTTATATCGTGGTTCAATTAATAAAAACAAATAAACTGCTGAGAGATTGGTTTAGTGGTAGTAGCCTTGCTTAGTAGCCAATTGATCCCGGTTTCGAATCCTGGTAGGAACAAATTTTGATGTTGATGAGCACGAATGTTTGTATTCGAGTCATTTTATCTATATATGTATTAGATTTATCTATATGAGTATGTATATCGGTATATGAGTATGTGTACAGGGAATTCTAGTTTGAGACTAGACCATTGTGTGTGAAAGCGTAAAAAAATTAATTTATACTTTTACCCGCCGGAGAACCAGGGAAAAAGGCGTGACTGTATGTACGTATTTCAATAGAAAAATGAATTATTAGGTAAGTATTTATTTATTAATAAATCATAAGAAAAATCTAATACATACATACAAGTAGGTATAAGCACAATATTAATATCCCTATTACATATAGTATAATCGGTAAGGATGTTATTTTGTCGTCTTATTTAAAAAGCGCGTGTGATGTTTATGAATGAAGAGGGAGGGCGACGGGTCCGATCGGTTGCTAAGCAACGCGCCCCTCTTCCACGATCCGTTTGACCCTGGAGGCTGCTCATCGTGAGGTTGATTCCCTCGTGGATACAATTATTCGAACACCTTACGAAATAAATAAACTGCATGATGGAAACGAATAGATATTAGAAAATAAAATATCTTGTTTTTATTTTTATTTTCATTTAGATGGGCAAAGGATAATTTGAAAACATCTACCATTTATTTATCTGGCCTCATGTACCATCTCGTGCAATCATTTCATTATCTACTAATAACCATACTATCTATGGATTGAAGAGATTAAAGTTGACTACCTTGATCTTAAGTTGGTTCGCAATATTAAATATCTGGATTTCTCAGCCGTTATTTTTATTTTTTTTTTATTTTTATTTTTTTTAATTATTTGCTATTTTTAAGTAATTTATTACGTTAAAATTTGGTGTAAAAATAAATGAACTAATATACATTGAAATTAATTATTTTGTGACTACTTGGCTAATTTTTATATCAATTATTTAATGAGTTAAATGTTTGTAGAATTCTTTGAATTTCAAGTGTGTACCGCCAGCTATTGACATTCCTCGATAGTTTTATGAGTCATGATTTGATAGCGACATTGCGGTAATGAATAAAGTTCACATCTTCTTGTATAGATGTCGCCATTATAAGTTTTTTTACGTTGGATTATTTCTATCATAAATTTAATGTTTTATTTAATTTTTTGAATGTCTTTTATATTTTTGTACTATATTTTATATTCATAAAATATAAAAGATTACTTATTCGCTGAAGAATAAATATGATTATAACAATTATGTACCTATTAATCCTATTTTAGAGAAGTCGGAATAAAAAGTGATTAATAGGAACTTTTTTAAGTCTTTTATGGCCTGGTATCTGAGATATTTAAGCAATATTTTCATTTTAATAAATTATAGATGTGTTCGTCATTTTAATAATAACACATTTTATTGCTTCTTAGGAGTTTCAATGTCAGTTCAATGATCACCCCGATGACTAGGCGAAGTTACCGCAGTCCTGAAAATATACACTTTGCATTGTTATTAACAGTTTTATTCCAGTTTCAATATTGCTCACAATTATTGATGATTAATACAAAATACAACACTATACGTATTTACATATCAAACATTACAATAAACTAAAATAAAATAATAAAATAAAACTTTAAGCAATATATCACTTGAATATTTGTCTAAAAGAATTAATAATTTCATTCAATTATTTAAGTTTTAAGAATAAAGTAGATTAAAATTCAGATAAAAACATATTTTGACTTTTTGTTAATTTTCACATAAAATTACGCCTGTTCCCCTGGTCCTCTAGCGGGATCGACCCCTGGTCTCCCGCCTGACAGTGGGTATATTGATTACTGTATTATCAAAGAAGTGACATTACATATTAATAACAATATAAATATGATTATTGACACGTATTTAATGTTATTATTAAATTTAACACTCCTATTATAAGACGAGGTGGCCGAGTGGTTAAGGCGTTGGACTGCTAATCCAATGTGCTCTGCACGCGTGGGTTCGAATCCCATCCTCGTCGTTCTTTTTGAATAAATAAATTGTTTAATATCAAATTTTTAAAAATAAAAATATCTATTTAAAAACAAACTACTCAGATCGACTAATTATGATTTCATAAAACCAAATCCGTTGATGTTTGTTTATTTGTTCAGGCTTCACGCAAAAACCAGCTGGTAGATTTGGTTAAACTGTTACAGTCTTAAAGGTGATATTCCGACTTAAATACTGCGGCATGCTTCATCAAAACTGGTTCAGTAGAATTGTAGATACAGCATGATCAATGTTTTAGTAGCCGCTGTTTAGGTAAGAGAGGTCAAGAACAAATGGTTAAATGCCTTGTTATATAAAATTACGATTATGATTGCGTCGGGATTTCCCATGTGGCGGAAAACCGACATACACGCGGGCGGAGTCGCGGGCAAAAGCTAGTCAACAATAAAATGTTAAAATGTATGTCTATTTTATAACAAAAATAAAAAATGTTCTGTATTTGTGGCTGTAAAATTGATTTACCTGAGTACGACAAATTGGTAATTTATTCGCGAGGCAGGGAGGGTTTATCAGTTGGTAAAAAAGTCCTAATTTTAAACTATGTATACATATAGTGCACTTGAACGAAACCACAGACAACAACTAGTTACCTGTATAATATTATAATATTGTTAAGTTTCGCAGATGATAATTTTAGTAACATATATAAGTACATATTTGTGTATATTAATAACTGTTAAGCAGTCTATTTTAACTACATATATAAAAATATTCAACTACATATAATATATCTTTCGTGTGAATTAATTTAACTTGCACATTATCCGCGCTGATTGCTTTAACATACAATAAAATTATCGCGTTTTAATACATAAATATAGGTTTAATAAGGATTGGTTTATTGCAGGTTTCGCTACAATCAGGTGTTATCGCCGTAATCGCTGGTGAGAAGCGATATCAGCGTCGCTCGCTATACCGTTCGGTACGAATTTATCTAGACCTGTTTTTCATTATCTTATCATCTACCTGGCACCCTTTATTCTATACGAGGGACAGTGCTAGGCACACCTAAAGTGATACAAACCTATATTGTGCTGTACTAGTGATTTAATGAGGACATATTTTTCTGGTATTGTTTTATGAAGAATAATTTGTTCCAATTGTCATGTGATTAAACTACAATTTGTTAAGTTTTGTGATTTCTTGTGTTTTGTGTGAAACAAATAAATTTAAGTGAATTTCTCGAATGTAAGTTTTTTTTATCTATACAGGTATTTAATATGATACAACAAGGTTTATATCAGAAAATAAAACAGGCTGATACTAGTATTTGAAATTTGACTTGGAATCAATATTCCGTGCATGTGACCTATACATACACCGCCACTAGGTATGAGTTTACGTAGTCCAGATATTTACCATAGTTATTGGAGTTCAATTATTTAGTATCAATAAAAAGCGCTTCAAAGCTGTCCTGTAAAGCGCTTCAAACGGATACTCAAATAACTAATTCGGTATATAAATATAAGCAAAGACAGTAAAGATTTTTGGCCAAGTTAAATACGTGATCTTATGCGCTAACATTTCAGAGTGCACAAAACAGAACGATAGAAAATCGATCATGAACAATGGCTGTTGGTGATGATGATATATCTATCTATACTATTATAAAATTGTTGTCGAATTTTGTAAATCAAAGATATTTAAGAAAAGTACTCAGGTCGACTAATTAAGGGATTATGAAACTAACTCCGTTAATGTTTGTTTGTTTGTTTGTTCGGGCTTCACGCAAAAATCAGTGAGTAGATTTTGGTTAAACTATTACAGTCTTAATTAAGTAAATCGATTTATAATGATTTTGTTCATATTACAACTCAAAACGTAATTAAAACTGGAGGTGGGTACCCGGGTACCCCGGTTGCACATCGACATAGGAAAATTTGGTCGCACACACAATTTGGGTTAAAGGTACTATTCTGACTTAAATACTACGGTATGTTTCATCAAAATCGGCACAGTAGAATTGAAGATACAGCTTGATCCCTGTTTTCGTAGCCGCCATTAATGTACGAGAGGTCAAGTAAAAGTGGTTCTTAGGCTTTTTATATAAATCTATGATTGTGCCGGGATTTCCCATGTAGCGGAAAACCAACATTTATGCGGGCGGAGCCGCGGGCAAAAGCTAGTTTAATATAAAGTTATTAAAATTTCACGAAACTATGACTACACTTTCAAACTACGCTTTCAACGATGACTGTTGTTAATTATTTTTCTTCTGTAATATACTATAAATAGTTCTATATAATAATTCTGTAATATTTTGGAATATATTAAATCACGCAGACGAAATAGCGGGTACCAGCTAGTATTTCATAAATTTATGAAAAGATAAATTCAAATATGAAAAGATTACTAAATATACAATATATAGCACTATTCACTTATTATGGAAAAAGACGACTTTGTAATATGTTGTAGTGTAGTTGAATTGTTAAGGAAAAATTCTACTACAAAAAAGTACTTCTTAGAGCTTGATAGTGAACAGTAATTCCAAATTAAATATATCAAAATAATTCTAAAAATTATCTAAGTTCTAAAATAAATATACTAAAATTAGAATATTTCACTTTCAAAATTTTATCTCCTCCATATCACATACGAAAATAAAACAATCTTATAAACCACGGTGATTTATTGGTGTTAAGAGTGATGATTATATTATGTACATACATACATACAGCCACGCCAATATCCCATAAGGGTAGGCAGAGACCATAGTATATATTACATACATACATACAGTCACGCCTCTTTTCCATTGGGGTAGGCAGAGACCACTTCCTTCCACCTGCTACAATCGTTAAATGTAGCAGAGTGGCTATCTGCAGCCCAAATTTCGCCCCCGTGGGCAACGAGACGTGTTTGGTGGCGAACCACGACGCCGCCATTTTATAAGGTTAAAAATGTAAAAGTTCCTCATAGCGTTCCCGCGAATTAATGGAGAGGAAAGGAAAAAGGATGAGGTAGGAAAGGTTTATTGAACAAGGAATATGGAATTTAGGAAAAGGACTATAATGTATACGATACTACTATCTCGGATGGAGTAAGAAGAGACAGTAGTAGCTCGGGGGGCAGTAGTCTATTTGCCGTACAGGCTAAAAGACTAAGTACTCCCTGACGATCAGTACGATGGACAATTAAAACCACATCATAATAATATCAACGCGCGCACATCGCGACCTTGATTCACAAATGTGAGCCCAATCTACGCACACATTTCCCTTATCAAATCTAGAGCAAGTGTGTGTGCCTACAATTAGGCAACCTTTTAATGCCGGCTTGATTGTAATCTATCTATACTATTATAAAATTGTTAAATGTCAAATTTCCAAAAATATCAAAGCCATTTAAAAACGAACTACTCAGATCGACTAATTAACGGCTTCTGAAACCGAATCCGTCGATGTTTGCTTGTTTGTTGGAGCTTCACCCAAGAACCAGATGGTAGAGTTTGGTTAAACTCTTACAGTCTTAAAGGTACTATTATAACTTAAATACTGCAGTATGTTTAATCAAAATCGGTCTAGTAGAATTGAAGATATAGCTTGATCCCTGTTTTAGTAGCCGCCGTTAAGGTACGAGAGGTCAAGTAAAGTGGTTCTTAGGCTTTTCATATAAATCTATGATTGTGTCGGGATTTCTTATGTAGCGGGAAACCGACATTCACGCGAGCGGGACCGCGGGCAAAAGTTAGTTTAGAAATATATGAACCTATGTATTCGTCGACAGTTCGTTTTAGCTCTATTTAGCATTTATATAATATACTAGGTTCCAACCGCGGCTCCACCCGCGTGAATGTCTGTTTTAGCGCTAAATAGAAAATTCCAAAATAATTATAGATTTACAAAAAAAAAAATTAGGAACCATTTTGATTTGAGCTCTCGTACTATAATGGCGGCTACTGAAAGGGATATGAGGCCATATCTTCATTTCTACGTAATCAATTTTGATGGTAGATGCTGCAGTAATTATGTTGGGTTACTTTTAATACTGCAATAGTGTGATTAGATGATACACCCTGGTTCTGTATGAAGCTTAAACAAACAAACAAAGTTGAATTTTTTGAAATGTATTTAACGTACAGATAATGACTTTTTACAATTTTATAATAGTAACTAGCTTTTGCGCGCGGCTCCGCCCGCGTGAATGTCAGTTTTCCGCTATATGGGAAATCCCGACACAATCCTAGATTTATATAAAAAAGTCTAGAACCACTTTTACTTGCCCTCTCGTACCTTAACAGCGGCTACTAAAACAGGGATTAATTACTGGACCGATTTTGATTAAACACGCCACAGTATTTAATTCGGTATAGTACCTTTAAGATTGTAACAGTTTGATCGAAATATACCCACTGGTTTTTGCGTGAAGCCCGAACAAACGAACAAACAAATAAACAAACATCGACGGATTTGGTTTCAGAAGCCGTTAATTAGTCGATCTGAGTAGTTGTTTTTAAATATTTTTGATTTTTGAAAATTTGACATTTAACAATTTTATAATAGCATAGATAGAGTAGCTATTGCCCGCAGCTCAGCTCGCGTTTTTTAAATATTTGACGGCTTAGATTAGCTTTTTTTAATAGTAATTTTGCTTCTAATTTTCGCGGGTTATTTTTTTCAATTTTTACTGAGGATACCAGGATAAAAAGTAGCCTAATATATTATTCTCTGAGAAGTCTTCTATTAGGCAATGATAGCCCCTTAAAATAGGATCAACTGCTTCAAAGTTTCATCATCATCATCATCATCATTATCAGCCTTTGGAAGTCCACTGTTGTACATTAGCCTTCTCCTTACAAAAGAGGCTTCTGCCATAATCTCCACGCTTGGCAGGTCTTGGAGATCACAGTAGATTTTGATTGAATAACAGGATAACGCTGGTGCCCGTTATCTTGGCACGGGAAGAGATGGTGTAACGTTATCATTACGCCGACACCACACAGCAGTAAGTTTCGAAGATTTACTCAGACAAATAAACAGACATACAGGCATAGAGATAAACAAAAATGTTAGAAATGGCTGTTCGTGTCTGTTTAGTTGTGGAAATAGCCATATCCGCTCATCCAATAGAACAATGACATAATTACATTTTTGCAATTTATCAGAAGAAGTGTTTCAGTTTAAAATTGGATTATACCCATTTTGTAAATCATATCAATTATCATAATTTTTCATCATTTATTTATAGATTAATAATTTGAGCATTCTCAAAAAAAGGCTATATTAAACAACAAATTATCCAAATTAAACACAAAATAAAATATTAACTTTTTTGCAATTACGTCATTATTCTATTGGATGAGGGATATTAGCTTATGAAAAAGCATTTATTTTGAAATCAAATGATTCACTTTCATTAGATATAGACACTGTCTAGTTCTATTACAAGTACTTTCATTGTTCGATAGTATCCGCTATTGCAAAACAATTGATAAAGACCCAATGATTCACACAAGTCATCATTTTCATTCCCCAGTCCATATTCGTCCCTACTACAGGAGCATGGAGCTCCCCTGTACAGGACGGTATCAGGTCGTAGTCTACCGCGCTGGCCTAGTGCGGATTGGTAGACTTCACATACCCATGCGGACATACAGGTTTTCTTACGAAGTTTTCCTGCTCTGTTGAGTACATTAGTGTCAACAATGTAGACCGTGCATGAATTAGACATAACTCACAACCGTACCACATGGGATCAAGATCTAACCTGAGACCTTTCGGTTGTGTATCGTGTCTATAACCACTACACCACACAATGATTCACACAAATATTAGCTACAAATACTCGTAGAAACGACTATTATTCATTGTCTCGACCGCTCCCTTAAATGGGGCTGATAAAGAACTTAATCATGAATACCGCGTTGGTTCCGTCACCGATATGTTTATCATACTTGTAGTATCTAGTACAAGAAACATGTGATTGTAAGTATTTTACATAATCGTGAATTGAAACGGTACCAAAATTAATACAGACAATCATCATAGTGCCTAGCATTTATCTACCTATACTATTATAAAATAATTACATGTCAAATTTCGTAAATCAAAGATATTAAAAAAACTACTCAAATCGACTAACCAAACCCGTCGATATTTGTTTGTTTGTCGATATTTGGTCAAATTACTACAGTATTAAAGATACTATTCCGACTTAAATATTGCGGCATGTTTCACTAAAATCGGTCCAGTAGAATTAAGTAAAAGTGGTTACAGGCTTTTTTATATAAATCTATGATTGTTTCGGGATTTCAAATATAGCGAAAAATCGACATTCACGCGCGGAGGCGGAGCTGCGGGCAAAAGCTAGTAGAATTATAATATTAAAGTATATTACAGTTACGTAAAGTGATTTATTTTCAAACTTATCGGTCTACATTATAAACACCAGTGTACTCAACGGAGAAGGAAGACTTCGTAAGGAAACCTGCATGCCCGCATGGCTGTGTGAAGTCTATCAACACTCACCAGGCCAACGTGGTAGACTACCGCCTAATCCTCCTCTTTATAAGGGGTAGTTCCAGCCCCTGTATTGGGGACGAATATGGACTGGGATAATGATTATGACGTTATTTGTCTATTTTTCTCTACTAAAAAGATAAGTATAGTTTTATAAAAATCATTAGTGAAATACTTCTGTATATTCTTTCAGATATATTACCGAGATGTATTTATTATCGGCATTGTTGGTCACCGTCGTGGGCGGTGTGCATGCGCAGCAAACAGCTCAGACCAGGGTGGCGGACTCACTCAGCGAATGCTACCACGACCCGTACCTGATGAACAGGAATAACTTGCCGCCCACTTCCATAGGAGTGCTCATTGATATTATTCGAAAAATTGAAGATCACCCTAATGTTAACAGAGACTTGAGACAGATTGCGGCGGGACTGCTTCATACGTAAGTTTTCATTTGGTTATAGATAAAAATTACGGTCAAGTAGTACTACTAAGTACTACTTGACCGTAATTCAGTCATTTGCGAGACAGGCTATAAACTATTATAGCCTGTCTCGCAAATGACTTAAGTATACGGGTAAGCGACCCCGGCCCCCCGAGCTACCACTGTCTCTTCTTACTACCAATTTAGATGTATTTGGTATCGTTATTACATTATCCCGCATAACAAAGACAAAATGAAACGTGAATAAAACAATGATCTGATTGTTTATCATTAATTTTCATTTTCAATTTTTCAATTCCAGATTTCAAAAATCTGCTTTATCTTATTACTTTCACGAGCATTTCCTCTTGGATTAACTTAGAAACTATTCTAATGATTTGTGTGTAATTTTGTATTTAGATAATATTTGATATTGTAAGAATATCTATTCAGATAATTTTAGATAATTGTAGAAAATTTCTATAAAGATACCTATTTAGGTATCTTCATAGAAATTCCCTATGGGTATATCAATGAAAAAAAATCTCACACAATTTTGTAACACCATCTATGAGATGAAATATTAAGGTATTGACAGGCTGAAATATTCATAGTATCTGCTGTCATGTTAAATATTCATGTAACGCCATCTGTTGTTGAGTAAATAATATTGATATATAGATACCTACTCACCCAAAGATGGCGTCACATGATATTGTTGTATTGCTCATTTATTAACATGACATTGTAATATTAAATTAGCAATTGATGTGACTACACCTTTTCCCACGGGCAGTTAGAAGTTTTCCATAGCAAACTCTAAAGTGGTCTAGCGTAGCTCGTTCGCTTAGGTGCTCAAATCTAATGATTGCTTAATATATTGCAATTTGATTTAAATCATGATCATGTATCCCTTTCAGGTACCGTCAGGATGGCATCGAGTATCATCAACCAGAAAACACATTAACTGCGGCAAACGTGATACCGTACGCACCCACCTTCCACTCGTTCCATCGCCACAGGCTTTTAATCTCCAGAATGCTTCCCAATAGCGTCGGGGTTTTTGAAAATAACACAATCTCTTCTGTTCTTAAGGTATGTTGTCATAATATAAATTCATTTACATTTCACTAGTACCTTGGTGCACTATGTACTGTAATATGTATTCGCATGACAGATTAATATTGTATTCAAATAGCACTGTAATAACAGATTTAAGTTACGATATGCTATGTAGGTTGAAGAAGATAGGTTTGAATTATATACAGTAGACTGTCACTAATCCAGATTTCACTACTTCAATTTTATTATTTCAAATTAGTTTAGTTTGAAATCATCATTTACGTCATGTATCAGTCCACAGACGTCCGCTGCTGAACATAGGCTACCTCCAATGATTACCACACTAAGTAGCTATGATCCACCTGCAGCCACCGATTATCCATGACCTTCACCAGTCGGGGGTAGACCCGGTTCGGGGTCGTCACTCCCAGCACTTTAGGACCCCAATGTTCATTGGTTCTACGAGCTATGTGTCCACTCACTGCCGCTTCAACTTTACAATCCTTTGAACTATATCGGCGATTCTAGTCCTCCTGCGGAGATCCGCAGGGAAATTTTTAAGCATAGCTTTTTCCATAAAATACCTTAAGACTAGGTTATTTAATCATAGACATAGATGTTATACAAACAAATGACATAAAAAGCTAGAGTATTTATTCTTAAGTTTAGGAGTACTTATTTAATCAGTGAGAATTGGTAATGATGATCTATAGGTCCCAGATATGGCGACTGACGATGGGTCTCATAAGAAAACTCAAAATCACCCAGCAAGCAATGAAAAACTTGAAATACTTTTAATTGTATATTTTTAATGTTTCTTATAATTTTATCGTGGACCGAACAGTGTGCGATGCACAACATGCTGTCGACCACGGTGGACGCCAGGGTTCGCGGCGACGAGGGCTCCTGTAACCAGCTGTCGCAGTATCGCGCCCTGAGGACGGCCCGCTCCAGCCGTTCCATAAGCGAAGACGTCGAGATCTTGAAACCTACTCAGTTGTGAGTGATTATTAAAATTATGCTGTGCATGTGTGTGTTTGTATTGTGTGGCGTCGGAATAATAATAGAATTACTCCATCTATCCCCCGAGTGTTTTGAGAACCAGCTAAAAGATGGACCAAGGTAACGCGTGTTATATTGAAATCATTTTTGTTGTTATATTATTCAATTAAATCTACTGCGATTTCCAAGACTCCCGCCATGGGTGGAAATTATAAAAAAAAACAAATTAAAGAAGGGGAGGCTTATGTCCAACATTAGACTTTCATGTGCCCATGATAAAACTATGTTATGACAGGAAATTAAAATTACTTACTAGAGGAAAAATAAAGTAAGCAAAACTAACAATAATGATAAAAGATGTACTACGCTCCAAAATTCTCAGAACGCCTGCCAAAATTCCACCTACCCACAATTTTTAATGAAAATTTAATTCTGTCAACATATATTATTTTTCAATCTGATCCATTAATATAAGGTTTTGTGTCTAAGGAATAATATTTATTTATATACTACACCTGCTTGGAAAGCACCTTCAAACTTCGTTATTACTAGACAGAACATGCATATGTATGTCATTACTATCACAAAAACATTTGGAAGGAATATATATGTAAAAATTTGCGTTATTTTTAACGCGCTGAGCTGGAAGAAAAGTTATATGAAAACCCATTTTTAACGTGCTTTATCAAAAATAATGTGCTACATCGCAATAAAGATACTTGCTTTTTATAGATTAATCATATTATCATCATATCAGCCTACAATCATAAGTCTAGGCCTTTACATGACTCATAGGTGTAGGCCTTTACGTGAGTCACCTCCCTTCGTATCTGTACAACGCATTATGTCCATGGGTGTCAAGTGTAGTGTAAGCAGTTACCTATATACGTACATACATAGAATCACGCCTTTTTCCTATAGGGGTAGGCAGAGACCACTTCTTTCCACTTGCTACGATCGTTTAATGTAGCAAAGTGGCTACCTGTAACCAACATTTCGCCCCCATGGGATACGAGACGTTTTAGGTGACGAAATACGACGCCGCCATTTTTTAAGCTTCAATAATGTAAAAGTTCCTTATTATGTTTCCACGAAAAGAGGCTGAGGTAGGAAAGGTGTAATGAGCAAGGAATATAGAATTTGGGAAAAGAAATATAGAATACTACTATCTCAGAAGAAGTAAGAAGAGACGGTAGTAGTTTGGGAGGCCGAAGTCGCTTATCCGTATACTTAAGTATTTGCTAGAGAGGCTGAAAGACTAAGTTATTATATAATGGTTAAATTTTTTACAGAAACCATGACAAGAATGGGCAGCTGAGACAGTACCATCCCAGTAAAGACGTCGAGTACAACAGCTATGGTGGGCCGATGTCTGCTCGTCAGGTGTTGGGAGAGAGCCAGTGTCCGATTCTCACCGGTGTAGTGCACACCGCATGGGGGGCCGTTTCAGCTGGAAACCTCATCGCTGGCATCGCTGCAGGCGCTGAAGCTCAGCAAGTCCCCATTGCTGACCTGGCCAGAGACGCAACTGTCAACTATAATAGTGCACAACAATTTGTCACATCACTTTATCCCGCAACTTTGTCAGGTAAACTGTCATGAGATACTCGGTAAAAAGCACTCTGTTGTTACCTCAATAGAACCTGCAGGCCTATATTACACTAGTAAAATTTAAATATTTAAAAAAGAAATACTCAAATCGAGTAATTAAGGGCTTCTGAAACGAAATACGTCGACGTTTATTTGTTTGTTCGGGCTTCACGCAAAAACCAACGAGTAGATCTTTTAAGGTACTATTCCGACTTAAATATTGCGACATGTTTCATTAAAATCTGTTCCGTAAAATTGAAGTTATAACTTGATCCCGGTTTTAGTAGCCGCCGTTAAGTTACGAGAGATCAATTAAACGTGGTTCATAGGCTTTTAAAATAAATCTATGATGGTATCGAGATTACCCAAGTAATGTAAAACTGAGATTCACGCGGGCGGAGCCGCAGCCAAAGCTAGTAAATAATAACAGTACGTAAAACAAATTGTGCTGGATTTTTACATTAACGCACTTAATCACAATAAGTATAAATAAT
>WUAW01038596.1:3444-14332 GCA_017165845.1 Thaumetopoea pityocampa | reverse complement strand
CATGTAAAATCCCAACACAATAAATTCATATAAGAACTAGCTTTTGCCCGCGGCTTCGCTCGCGTAAATGTCGGTTTTCCACAACATGGAAAATCCCAACATAATCATAGGTTTTTATAAAAAGTGTATAAATAATAGATTTATTATTTATATATTTTATGATTATAAAAAACTTTAACCACTTTTACTTAACCTCTTACCTAAGCGGCGACTACTAAAACAGGGATCAAACTGTATTTTCAATTCTACTGAATCGATTTCGATGAAACATGCCGCATTAATTAAGCCGGAATAATACCTTTAAATTAAATTTAACAGTTTAATCAAAATCTACCCGCTGATTTTTGCGTGAAGCCCGAACGAACAAACAAATAAACAAACATCGATGGATTTGGTTTCAGAAGCCCTTAATTAGTTGATCGGAGTGGTTTGTTTTTAAATATCCTTAATTTTTTAAAATTTGACATTTAACAATTTTATAATATAGAAAACCTTAGTCCACTTTTACTTGACCTCTCGTACCTTACGGCGGCTACTAAAACAGGGATCAAGCGGTGTTATCAATGCAATTGGACCAATTTTGATGAAACATCCCGCGGTATTTTAGTCGGAACATTACCTTTAAAACTGTCACAGTTTAACCAAAATCTACCTACTGGTTTTTGCGTGAATCCAGAACAAACAAACAAACAAACATCGACGGATTTGGTTTCAGAATACCTTTATTAGTCCATCTAAGTAGTTTGTTTTTAAATATTTTGATTTTTGAAAATTTTACATTTAACAATTTAATAATAGTATAGATAGATGTACAGTTTATCTTATACGTTAATGGTATACATATTACATATATAGGTAAACTTAATGCCTAATGTTTTTTTACCAGTCGAACTTTAGATGGTGCTGATATAACATAAAGTACGTGAGTTCTAATAGAACTATGAAACACAAACATACCTAAAGCTTCTGTAATACAGTTAGTAGATAGATGTTGTATACAAACACGTAAATATTGGATACAAAATATCGTCCCCTTAGTGGCAGAATTCATTAACTGACAACATTGACCAAAATGAGTTATTGACATCACCGTTATAAGCAAAAGCTGGTCTACATTCCCTTTTTACTCACACATTGATACGATGCGTATATCGCCAGATATAAAATGTAAATATTCACTAAATACAGACTTGGTCCAGAAACAAGTTTGGAAAAATGAGGATTTGGTCATTTAATGAATTCTGCCACTAAGGGGACGATATACTAATATAATACAAACAAAATATTATGTATGAATACACAAATGTAATAAAATTTGAAAGATTATTTTACGATTTCATGCTGAAAAATTCACGAAATTTAAGTTTTATATGAATAATGTGTGGTACACTTCCAGACTGCAAGTGGCATTGAGTTCCAATATAATTCAGGTTAAACCGACAAGATGAGTGGACAAAATTGGATCTGTGGGACAATTATCGAAGGAGAAGACTATATTAGATCGTGTTTCTATCTTATGTAGAATACAAACATTGAAATTGTAGAGTTAGATTGGTATGAGCGGTAGGATACGTTAAGAAATTATAGAGAGTAATGAGTGTATTCAACTTACGGCGATAACGAATAGGTAATCAGTTCAGTTCAGAACGAAATACTTATATCGACAATACTTATATCGACTATGAGATGACCATCAAAGGTCAATAGACTTGTCTCCTTCCAAAACAGCTAAAAGACAACTGACAGAAAATAAACTATCGACCACACCACTGAGCTGTCACTTCAGTTACATATCGATAGTACTTACTCCTATGGCGCAGCGACCCAAAGCGAGTTTTGGCCTCCGAAACAAGAGATTGCCAACGTTGCCGGTCTCGCGCTGCCTCCTGCCACTCAGCAACTTGCAACTCTCGCAGGTCAGCCTCCACAACGTCCTTCCAGCGGTATCTGGGCCGACCGACGGGACGGCGGCCAATCGGGGTTCCAAGATACGCTTTTCTAACGTTGCGATCCTCTCCCATCCTTTCGAGGTGGCCCAACCAGCGGAGTCTATGGGCTTTGACTTCTCCCATGATATTAGGTTCGGCGATCAGCTCCTCAATCTCCAGGTTTTTGCGAACCCTCCAGCTCCCGTCTTCTCTTTGGGTTGGATTCAGAATACCATATCGATAGTGGTATGATAAAATTTACTAACCTCCGTTATAGTAACTTTCAAGGAGTACACTATTCAAAGATAATTTTTTTATGAAAAACGTGTGTTCCGGTTCATTCTGAAATATCTAACTGACATCAAACTATATCGGAAAACAAGAGTCAGATTTAACAACGCAAAAATCAGAGGAGTCTGAATATAATTCGCTTATCATCATTGTCAGCTCTTGTAAGTCTCTTCAAAGTCCACTGCTGGATACGGGCGTCTTCTTTAAAAAGGAGAGTTTTTTTTTACAAAAGACTACTCCCGCGTTATGATTAATTCCTGTGTCGCGGGGACTTTACAAACTTTCAAATAACGGAAACCCAGATTCACAGTGGATTACACAAGGTTGTTGTCCCGTGTGGGGATCGAACCCACAACACTCGACAGCGCAATGGAGAAGCGACCACTTAAACCACTGCGCTATCCGTGCAGTCTAGATTTGCTATAATTTCCACGCTTTGCAAGCATCTTGGAGATCGCAGTAGATTTTGATTGAATAACAGGATAACGCTGCTGCCAGTTATTCTGGTACATCTCTTACTTGGTTCTCACAGCACCCACTGAAAGAGATGGAGTAACGCTATTCTTATGCCGGCACCACACAGTAAATATTCAGCAAATTCGCTTATGTCGCTAGTTATTTTTTCTTTCCACTGTCGAATTTTTGTTCTGTATTCAAGTGCATACGGCCTAATCCACCTGATTATGAGAGGTTCCGGTCCCTGTAGAGGGGACAAATATAAAGTTGAGATAATCCAAGTATATAGTTGATCTAGTGGTGCTAGTCTCTCAGTCACGATTGAAAGGTTGTGGGTTTAACCCGGTCACGTACCACGAGGTTATTTCTAATGGATAGTCTATATTGTACACACCAATGTACACAACGGAGAAGGAAAACCTTATGAGGAAATCTGTATGTTCGTGCGGGTATGTGAAGATTACCAATTCGAACTTAGCCAGGTGATGGACTACGGCCTAATCTCTCTCCTCATTAGAAGAAATCAGTGTCTCTGTAGTGGGGACGAAAATAGGACTGACTTTGGCTGATGATCCATCTGTTTTGTATTTTGTTAGCTGTTTATTCTTAGATTGATATTGCAGTTTTTCTTTCGTAGTGAGAGTTTCTTTTGTAGTAATAAATTTATATGTATAAAAAGTGGTTAGACAAAAAATTAATGCGTACCGCGACGCAGTTACTTGAAGCGATTAGCATGTGTTGATACGGGCGTTGCTGGCTGACCACTTCCCGTTACCCGCGCAGTCCCCGTACACCTCCGTATTTAAAATAAAAGAATCTTGAACACAAGAGCACTTTTAGATAACCCCATGATTATCGCTAGTTGTTCTCTGTTAATTATTACATCTTTTTTGGCGAGCTGAAAACTGCTGTCCACATTTTGCCAACCCCCCCCCCCCCCCTCCCCCATGCCCTCCCTGCCGTCCGTTTACTAAAAGACCGTTAAGCGACATTTGTGAAATTTGAATTATAAATATACTAAGTAAAAGAACATTTTTATTAAATATAGCTATCATTTTTGACCATCACTCAATATTAGGTTTATTTAGTAAACAGAGCGCAGTCCTGGTAACCTCACATCCACTAAAAGTCACTCGGCGTTCCATCTTTTACGAGTGTCACTGTATCGCGTATGCAGATCTGTTGCGGCAGTGAGGGCAGGCCTTGGTCTATTGTCATAGACCTCGTTTCTGGCGGGGAATGTTTTATTCTTATATATGTAATACTTACTGAAGAAATAAGCGCCTACGTAAGAGTTTATGTGAGATAGATTAAATGGGAAAGATTATATTATTGTGTGGGCCTTGCTTCATATTCAATAAAATACGACAATAAATATTGCCTCCGTAATATACGGAGTTATAATTTATTTTATATTTAAACACAGTTATAATAACTTAAAATAATTATTTGGTTAATATTCTAACTACAGCATTGTCATGGTCATATTATATTTTAGATTTGTTATCTTAGAAAAAATAAGACTCAGATATAAATCTAAAAGTAAATTAAGCAAGATTTTAGAATAATAATGTCTTGCTTGATGTGTTATTCTTAGATTTTCTGTTCCTTTTTATATATTAAATATACATTGATAATAATGAGTCTTCAGTACAGATCCAATACATTGTTATCACTCAAGGAACTTATAGTAAGCACCGTCGCAGAACGGAATGCTATCAAATTTATAACTAAAGGAACTGTTCATAGACACTTACAAAACAACTCTTATTTACTATTTACAGTTTTACACTAAAATGGCTTCACCCCCAATCAGTCTTCAACCAGCACTGTTTGTACAGTGCCATCATGTATTCGCCCTTCTCTAGCACACATATAAACTGTACACGCATACTCAGGGTACCTGCTTTTTTTGACAGTTTGGAATGTAATTGATAAATATCATACATTTTAATTACATTTCAAATATTTAACTCTACATTAGCACCCATTTTGTTTAACACTTTTGATAACTCGAACTCTACGTGACCCTCCCGTTATTTTTTTTTCAATTTCTTCTAAACTTTTACCTCGAGTCTCGGGGACAAAAAAGATGACGAAAAATAGACCTATTAAACAAATAGAAGCAAATAGCCACATAGTTCCTGACATTGCAACAGCGTCGATAACATTACGGAAGGTCTTAGTAACAATAAAAGTGCAAGTCCAATTGAAACCCGTTGCTAAAGATGCGGCGGTACCACGAATTTTGGATGGTAAAATTTCACCCAACATGAGCCACGGAATTGGACCAAATCCAATTGAGAAACCCAGTACATATATTACAAGGCAAGCAAGTGGTAACCATCCATAATTAGCAACGTCCACTCCTGAATCTCTTACGTAAAAGTAAGCTCCCAGAGCGAATAAGGTAATTATCATAGAAATTGAAGAAATATACAATAACATTTTACGACCTAAACGATCAATAATACCCGTGGCTATGAATGTGGATATGAAGTTAACAATACCAATTATGATACTGGCCAAATCTTCGTCAACACTACTCCCAGCCATTTGGAAAATTTGCGCAGCGTAAAATATTACGGCATTGATCCCGCTTAATTGCTGGAATAACATTAATCCAAGAGATATTAAGATTGCTGGCATATATCTACGCGTAAAAAGATGTCCGAAAGCGCTTCCTCCAGTTCTATCGGATTCGGCTTGCGTACGTGTAAGATCACGCATCTCCTTATCAATATTTGTATTTTTTCCTCGTAACCATTGTAATGATTTGCGAGCCTCTTCACAACGGCCTTTAGAGACATACCAGCGAGGAGTTTCAGGTGTCAACAGCATAAGCAGAAAAAATGGTAGGGGTAGGGCAGCTCCGAAATATGCCAAATGTGACCAATTCAGATAGGATCCTACCAAGAACGCTAGCAGGATTCCGGTATTACCGAAGGCTGTAGGCAGTAATCCAAGAGCACCTCGAACTTCTGGTTGTAAAGTTTCTCCCAGGTAGACGGGAAAAGCCAAAGAGACGATCCCCACGCAGACTCCGCAAAAAACTCGTCCAGCGAACACCATTGGCACATTCATAGCGGATCCAATCAATATCCAACCAATAAAGAATGGCACAGCTGTTCCCGAAATTGTCCAACGTCTTCCAATACATTCTATCAGTGGTCCACCGGCGACACCTCCCACCAAAGCTGCTAATGGCATAAGACCGCCAACCCACGATTTCTGAAACAATAAACACAAATGTTATATATACACAATAAATTTAAATAATAAACGACCAGTGTTTCGTTCTGGCTTTACCGATTTGATTAGATTCTTTAATAATATTGAACTGTGGTTAACTGACCTATAATATTAATAAAAACTTAATATTAATTAAAAAAGAAACAAAGCATGATAAATTTTGCTATAGATACCTTACGAAAATGAGTTAATTTTTGAAATCGTTCTAATAGGTTTTTAGTGAATCTCAAAAAGTAGTTGTTTTAGTATAAATGATAATATATAATATTTAAAATTCTGTTCGAATTGTAACATGTCATAACTCACCTCTTCTTCGGTGATTTCTAATGTTTTATTGATGTTCGTCAAAGCAGGTGAAGAGTAGCCAGATGAAAAACCAACAATTAAAGACCCCATGGACACTGCAAAAGCTGCTAGGATCTAGAACAATAGGAATTAAAAATATATTTAAAAAATGTGTATGTAATAATTGAGTCAGATTTATACCTAGACGTTTTGACGTGCACCTGATTATCATAATTTATCATATTAAACTTTGACAACACAACAAATTTAACTCCGCCACACGTGGTCGCACGGACTTTATAGAGAATGTTATGAATTTCTGTAGGTGTTTGGGTACTTTTACGTGGCCTCGTACCTTATTCATGAGCTCACCACATTTGTGTACTTAATACCTATAACCGATAAATACACACATACGATTCTCTAGAAGCTATGTTTTCTTAAGAACTTGCAGCCATTTTCATATTTGCTTACAACGTTCGCTAATCTAATATGGTAAACATTAATCTTCTTAGTTTATGCTAAATGCTATTGTAACTAAATAATGAAATATTCTCGAATTGAAAATTATTAAGAATAAATATCATAAAAAAACATAAGTATCACGATGGCAATGGTTTTACTTACTTGTGTCCAAATGAACAAGCGCTGAGTTGTTGGACTATAGGGTTGAGCATCTCCATTGATAGCGTAGTCGGTTTTCACTTTGTTGCTATCTAAGCTCAGCTGTTTTACGAAAGGAACAGAATTTCGTATGTTTTCATCTTTGGCACTCTTTATTTCCATCTCCATTTTGTACTTAAACTCGTTCCCTAAGCTGATTTGTCGCAGTTGTTGGAAATGACGGCGAGTGTTTTCAAAAGAGTCTTGTTCGTCTTCGCTGCTGCTCTCAGTAGATCCAATCTCAGGAATCACCGCGTAATTAGGCACGAGGGTTCCTTGTGATCCACAAGAAGTTGCCAGTGAAGTGCTCGTTGTGGAAGCTGATAGCGTGGCTTTAGACGGTACTCGAGCATACTTCGGTCCCCGAGTCTTATACAGCCTCTCCTCGTCGCCTTGCCCACGACGACTCTGTTCGCTTCCACCCTGAAATTAATTAAACAGTTAATATAGAAAACAAATAAAACCACAATATTGAAGCTACTTCTAAAACTACGCACCAATTATTAAAACTAACCGGTCACTCAGGTTTACTAGGCTTTACTGAAGTAATCATTCGCAAACATACCCCATTTATTGTATCCGCTATCTAATGTGCGTAAGTCTGTCGGGACGATAAGAATTATAAGTTAAAGGGGTCGGGAGGTCAGATCGAGAGAACACATTGCTTATTGACTACTAGCTATCATATGTCTACTGCATGTTCCTGATAACCTCACGATATACGTAGCGGTTTCCATGATCCGAACTACACTCGAAGTCCCGTTCCAAGAACGATTAACACTGGATCCACAAATGATTATCATAATTGTTCGACCCTCAAAAGACGAAGTGATTTCTATAACAGCCGACCGTCAGTCGCGAGATCTGATAGTACTACTGGCTGTTCGTGTTCGATATTCTTGACGTTATCGTTCAATTGTCCGTTAGTTATAATGATGTTGAAAAAATGTGTGTATAAACACTATAACAGGTACGACTGTATTGTAATAACACATAGGTCATTGATGGCTTTCCATTATTTACGATTTACAGTAGATTTTGTTTTAAACTTTCTTTGATTCGTTTTTGGTATACTTTAAATATCAACCCACAACGTAGGTCAACGTGGTGGACTACAGTCCAACTCCTGATTAGGGAAGGTTCGTGCCCATTTAGTGGTGACGAATACGGACTGGGGATAAACCTTTAAGTTAGCTATTCCTTATATTAATATTTATATACCTCTGATACGTCACCGAAAGTAAAGTATTTTGTTTGGCAGATAATTGTCTTACTGAGATTCAATTTCATAGTATTCTAATTTGTCGAAAAGACGCAAGTAGTTAATGTTATTGGTTATTTATGAATAGTTTATACCCTGTATCGTATTTCAAACGTGTAATTAAAACGAATTGACAAAAGGTACATTTGCCTGTTAAATGTCAAGTCTATAATATATTTGTTTCATTATGACAGTTATGTAGGCTAGTTTATTTGGTAAGTATTTATTTGGTTTAGTATAGTGTGTATTTACTTTTACAATAATTAAATTCTTGTACAAGACTGCCCAAAAAATATTTTTAAACAAAATCAATGTTTTATAATTTGATAGTGAGAATTTTTTTAATATATATTTTATCTTTACCAGTTCATTGAATCGTTTTGAATAACGTGATATCTCGACCGAAGTGAAGTATGGATAGAATAGGATATTTATTATATAAGGTGATAAATTTACATACTGAAGACAGTAAATTGATATAACTATTAACTAGGTTCCTTTGTTTATATAATAAACACAGAATCATACTATTATACAAATATCACATACTATAAATCTACTTACAGTGTATTTTTATCGTTCCCATCGATAGAACTATAAATTAGAGATAATTCTCAAAGACTGCGATAGAGGCGCCTCCCCGACCAAACACAAGTTTTCAATGCCTATTTATTCCGTGTTTTTTAAAGATATTCAAGAAAAGAAAATATATACATTACATTTCATCTTATGTTGTCTTAACCTTGGCCGATTCAAATTATTTATAATGGAGAAAATATTTCATAAATCGTAGTATGTGGTAAACTGTGGTCTCTGCCTACCCTTATGGGATACCGGCGTGAGTGTATGTATTTTTGTATTTCATAAAATCTTGTTATGAAACAACAAAAAAAAAAGAAAAATATTGATTGCTTGCCTCACCAAATGAAGCAATATTATTTTAATTTGTAACTAACGCATGAAGCGTTAGTTACAAATTCCCCCAATTCCTCCGATACAATTTCCCCGTTCATATTCGTCCCTACTACAGGAGTACGGACTCCCCATATAAGGAGGGGGATTAGGCCTTAGTCTACAGACCCGTCTAACTAACTCTTATAGATAGACAATTTAATAATGAATACTTTGCCTGTTTTAATTTTACCAAAAGTACAAAAGTTAAGGAATTATTCATAAATTTGTGCGAATTCACCATCGTAGCTCATACGGGAGTCAGTCAACTACAAAATGAAACGAATTTTCAAGGTTATTTGCTCAGGGTAGAAACTTAATCTGTAGTTGTTTCCGCTTTTGTTTTGAAACCTACATGTCATGTAGTAATAAATGTATCACAGGTTAAAGCCATGCCGACAGGAAACCTTATATCTTTAGATTATTATTACCATCGCCGCTGTAGATAATGAATGCATCGTAATTGTCTATGCTCATTATACATTCAAAATNATCTGTAGTTGTTTCCGCTTTTGTTTTGAAACCTACATGTCATGTAGTAATAAATGTATCACAGGTTAAAGACATGCCGACAGGAAACCTTATATCTTTAGATTATTATTACCATCGCCGCTGTAGATAATGAATGCATCGTAATTGTCTATGCTCATTATACATTCAAAAACATTGAGTTTCGGCGGCAACTCGAGTGAAGCATTATTTGAAGTTTTAATTTAAAATTTTATATTATTTTATTGTGATGATTAATATATAAGTTTAGTATTGTTTGGTGTATTAACCGTCAATAATCGTGAACAATATTTAAACATTGAAATAAAACTGATTAACACAGCAGTGACCATATTTTTTCAAAGCAATAATCTATGGTTCGTCTTGCCCAGTCAATATGAGGTAATCTTCGGATTAACGCCAAAACTCCCAAAAAATTAAAGCAATTAAATGTGATGCGACAGCATTTTATTGTTAAATTAACGAAATAAATAATGCGTATACGGCTGAGGGACGCACATCTATGGCTATAAACAATAAAAAATTAAAACTCATTTACCATGTTCCACTAATCGTTTAATAATCATGTTTGTAAACAAAACTAGCAAAGTTTATGAGTGGATCAATCGAAGGAAGGCGCGACCAATAGTGACCTTGGTTTTTATTACGTATATTGAAGGGTGAAGTGGGGTTAGGGCGTGACTCCTCTACGGGGGTTCGGACGATCGGCTTGTAATGTTTACCGGTTTTTTTCCTGAATCGATATTTACGATTAATTGACGCATATTTTGTTACAAGGTATCTCTTAAAAATACCACAACACCATAAGACTAAGGTGCGTATTGCCAGTGATGACATATGCCTCATAAGAAACCTCAAGGTCATGCAGTGAGCAATGGAAAGAGCTATGCTTGGAGTTTCCCTGCGAGACAGAATTCGTAATAATCCGCAAGAGAACTAGAGTTACCGACGTGGCTCAAAGGATTGCAAAACTGAAGTGGCAGTGGGCGGGGCACATAGCTTGCAGAACCGATGAACGTTGGTGTCTTACAGTGCTGGAGTGGCGACCCCGAACCGGAAAGCGTAATGTGGATAAACCCCCGACTAGGTGGACCGATGATCTGGTGAAGGCCGCGGGCAATCGGTGGATATAGGCGGCTCATAGCCGCTCAGTGTGGCGATCATTAGAGAAGGCCTGTGTCCAGCAGTGGACGTCTGTGGGCTGATATGATGATGTGATGATTAGTATCTCTTTACTTAATTACATTACTCGTTAAATTTAAACATGTTCACGGGTTCAATTTTTTGAATT
>WUAW01038595.1:36668-49561 GCA_017165845.1 Thaumetopoea pityocampa | reverse complement strand
ACTTTAATACTTTTGAACCTTATAAAATGGCGGCGTCGTGTTTCGCCACCCGACACGTCTCATTGCCCGCGTGCGTTTTAGGTTATTTGCGTTTGCGCATTGAGGCGTGACTGTATGTATGTACTATGGTCTCTGCCTACCCTTATGGGATATCGGCGTGAGTATATATATGTATGTATTATACTATACTAGCTTTTGCTTGCGGTTCCGCCCGCGTGAATGTCGATTTTTCGCTACGTGTGAAATCCCGAAACAATCATAGATTTATATAAATAGCCTATTACTATTTTTAGCTTACCACTTAGCCTTATAACCTTAACGGCGGCTACTAAAACAGGGATCAAACTGTATCTTGATTTCTACTGGTCCAATTTTGATGAAACATGCCCATTATTTAAGTCGGAATTATACCTTTAAGACTGTAATAATTTAACAAAAATCTACCCGCTGGTTTTTGCGTGAAGCCCGAACAAACAAACAAACAAATAAACATCGACGGATTTGGTATCAGAAGCCCTTAATTAGTCGACCTGAGTCGTTTATTTTTAGATATACATATTTGATTTTTGAAAATTTGACATTTAACAATTTTATAATAGTATAAGATAGATACTATACATTAAACATATGTGTATTTTTAATTTATACTTGTTGAAATATGCAGCTCTGGTTGCAGTCACGACATGGTTATAATGAAGATGATTCATAGGCTGTTTGTCTATGCTATCTACCTTTGCTAGTAATGCCTTTGAAAGACGGAGAAGAAACTCACCCAGTCTTGCTTTTGCCCCATTAAATAAGATTTTAGTATTGACATTGTTCTTGAATACCCAGTCTGTACTTACTGCAAGAGTCTCACGAGCCTTGCAAAACCTAACCACTACTTATTGATCCAGACTCTGTTCTTATTAAATGACAAATTATGGCTGTTCAGTGTCTATATATAACTAGCTGAAACCCGCGGCTTCGTCACGTGACGGTGATGTTAATAATTCATAGCTTATCTTCAATCTCGGTATCTTATCTACGTTTCTACCAGGTTTGCATGCCAAATCAAGACGGTTTTTTAGCCAACACCCTCTGCCAAATTTCAAAATTCAATTGATCCTTGTTAAACTAAAAAAGAAAAAAGGTAAACACAATTTTGCATTTAGATTTTATATTAAAAGTAGCAAACCTATTTCTAAACGTTTTGAATATCTTTCAGCGTCTTACACAAAATACTATAACATAACCAACTACTATAACTGTTATAATAATATACTCTTATAACTGTTATAATATACAGTATTATAACATAACTGTTATAATACTATATTATAACAGTACCTTCAAACTCTTCAAATCATACAGCTGCCCTGATCTAAAGGACCAGCACGCATCAGACAATACAGGTTTGTATCTCGTAAAACTGATGTCATAGGGAAATGTACCAAGAGGTTTTCCTAAGACTGTTAACCTCTTTAATGTGTGGACGGTCATAGGTTGCCCTATGAGAGTAGTTATACAAGACTGCCTATACTATGGACGAGTAAATTTTCAATATTTCGCTTGGTTTTAAATTTGATAATTTTACGCAAATGTTTTAAGTTGTATTGTTTAAAGGTCATCTTTTACTTCCAGTACAAAATCCCTAAGAAAGAGGAGGTAATGGAACAGCAGCAGGCGGAGCCCGACAACCCGCTGATGAGGAAGAAAAAGACTCCCGAAGAGCTGGCGGCCGAGGCAGAACTTGAAGACCAGGACGAGTTCACTAGTGAGTTATTGTCCGCACCATGTTAGGTCTTCTAAGAATGGTTTCAGGTCTTATGGCCTGTGCTTTGCAGTCACCTTAGAGATCATTGAATGGCAGGACAGTGAGCTGGTGTCTAAACCGATTATTGTGGCAACTACAAGAATAGATGAATTGACAACACACAGTATTTGTCAGTCATTATGATCATCATATCGATCCACAGACGTACACTGCTGGACATAGGCCTCTTAATGATTACCACATGGAGCGGCTACCAGCCGCCTCTATCCACCGATTGCCCGCGACCTATACCGGGTCATCGGTCCATCTAGTCGGAGGCCGACTCGCACTACGCTTCCCGGTTCGTGGTCATCACTCCAGCACTTTAAGACTCCAACGTCCATCAATTCTGCAAAATATGTGCCCCGCCCACCGCAATCTCCACTTTGGCAATCGCAGCATTGCAATTTTGATTGCAATAGACCACCAATATATATACATACATATACTCACGCCGATATCCCATAACGGTAGGCAGAGACCACAGTACGTACTACTTACATACATAAGTCACGCCTCTTTCCCATTGGGGTAAGCAGAGACCATTTCCTTCCACCTACCACGATCGTTTGATGTAGCAAAGTGGCTATCCGCAGCCCACATTTCGCCGTCGCGGGCAATGACAAATATATATATGTACCAATATAATAATATGTATATGTAGGATATATTGATATACGAAATGGATATATCTCCATCAATTTTTTCGAAATTTCGAGAAGGTTCTAAAAGTAATTTTAAATAGCGTATTTGACAAGTTTTCTTCTATGAATCTTAAATTTCTGAGATAACACACACTATATACATTTAATTCTACAAGTCTTCGCCCACCGTCTTTAAAAAAAGTATATTACATAATTGTTTTTATTTTCTCGTAGCTGACTTAGTTGATAAATATTCACTATAACAAATAAACATTATGTTCCTGTGCCGGCCCCTAAAATGTGTTTTGCTAAAACTAATAATTTATGTATACACAAAACGGAGCTGGCTACATTTGTAGCAATATATTGTAAAGATTTATTTATACGACCAATTTATAAATGTATTATATATTGTTTTACCATAAATAAATAAAAAAAATGGATCATCTTCTTGAAAAAAATTCCTGATTCCCGTTTCTGAATGTTTCAGAGTTGAAAAACACCATCGAATCGCAGGTGAACGAACTGAAGTCGCAGATCGAGAGCAAGTGCGTGCTGCAGTGAGCGCCGCGCGCGCCCCCGCGCCCCGGCGCTACACCCGAATACATGATGTAGCTGTGCTAGTCATTGTTAAACAATGTTTTATCTGTACATCCCCCCCCCCCTTCACCCCTCACCCCCACAAAATAAACCAAAACGACCACCTCGCACGAGGTGCATTCGCGCTCAAACAAAATAATACGTAGGAAAAAATTGAATTCTAAATTGTTTCGGATCGTAGATGGCTAGTAGCGCGTGGTGCTTGAATATGAGCAATAATATTTTTATACATTCATAAAAAATTGTGGAGAGCGGCCCTCGACGCGGCGTTTCCGAACGTACGGTCAAAAAGTCAGCGAAGGCAGATGCTACCAGTTGGTAACCTGGTAACCGGACCTGTTATATGTTGATCGACGCTTGTGATAATATATTGTTATTTAAGTGTAAACATGAAATAAATATAAATAAAATGATGGTGTAATTTATTTAAAAAAAAAAACGAAGGAAAATGTATTATAAGGCAAATTAGCACGCGTGTTGACCTATCATTCGACTATTTCACTTTTTTCTAACTCGCACTTACATTGAAATAACAATGTATTCTTGTATTTGTTTTCATCCAAATTCCACGCTTGATGACTTCGGACTCCTGTGTGTCAGATAGACCTACTCGTTGCCCACCCAAAATAATATCTTTAGACTTTGAACTTACATTGAGAGAGTAAACTCCAATAGAGGAATAAAATTGTCATGTAAATCCAAAAAATTTGCTACATATTAGCATAGATTTAATGAGGCTATGAAAGAAAAAACGGCTTAACTGATTTTTTTTATATAATACTTATTTGCCCAGAAAACTATTAAATTTTTAACAGTCTAAATTGACAATACTGCCATCTATGGATAAAATATTGAATTACTTTCTTTGGTCGTTATGACGCTATTTCTTAAACATATAACAATTTTAAAGATTAACTTTTGAAAAAATTCAGTAATTCTTGCTCTCGTGGCATCATATATATTTATGTAAAAAAATCAAATCTGCAACTCAATTAAGAATTTTAATGATTCTCACATTCAACACGAATGAAAAAAAATGTTAAAATCAAATTATTTGGTAGAATAGGAAGATATTTAAATACGTCTCGAACCTGTGGTTAATTGTTATTTATTTGACAGTTTTACTAACAACGACGAAAATGGATAAATGGACGTTTTAATTCAGCCAGCTTATAGAATACTTTATCTTTAACTCACTATATATTCTCTTAGCTCTGATTGATCGCCGCATCCCAACGCGAACACAAAAAAAAATCACAAAACATGGAAATTGTCGCATATTCTGCTAAAAGATAAATGAAGGAAAAACCATTGCGCGATAGCAGGGTCGGCACTACTTAACATTTGACTTAATTTTATAATAATGCACACTCGTTTCTTGTTTTTATTAACTAATTGTGCAGTTGATAATTAAAATTGTCAGTTGCAATATACTCCGTGCGAACATACGCTAGGGAGGTTACTCGACGTGTAACAAATTCATGGGTGATTTCTTTAATGAGTGAACATCCTTTCACTCACTGAGTGGTACTCGTACCAGGTGCCAGTCTAGAACCATATTTTGGGCGGGCTCACTCTTCGCGACTTTTGCCTCTAAATCTTTTGCATGCGTGCTTATCAGTGTTTGTGTCAGTATAATTTCTTTTAGATGTATGTACATACCTGATACCTAGCCTTAATACCCACATCGAAATATTAATAGGTAATAAAATTGTTGCGATTGGCGCTTATTGTCGCCATCTTTGCTAGTGTTGTCCAAAATACTTTCTTGCATGTGTGATATATAATATATAGATTGATATATATTCATTAAATAGTGATAATGGAATGTAGATACAGAAATGTATCGCGTTGTTTTACCGTTGTGAACGCGTTTTGTAATCTTTTGTCAATATTTTAATGCTTAGATATTAAAATTAAATAACAGGTTAAAATTGGTGTGCGAAAATTATTCGAACGATTACGCCATCTGTTGAGTGGAATAGTAAAGAAAATGTGAAAAGTGAAATATGTTACCTACTGACTGAAGATCTGTACGATTCGGACATTATAGAGTCCGCATTTGGCCTTAAGGTCTCGTTACCAAGCCATTTAAATATTACAAAAAAAATTGTGAGCAGAAATAGGAAATGTCAAATGTCACATGATAAATGACATGATGGGGTGTTCATTTACTGGGTCCGATGGCTTACGTTTTAATCGTTCGAACAATATCGGCCAAGTGTTAAAAGCTGCAAATGCAAAAGATTTTTTATCGTCAAAAGCTGTGATATATAATAAATTGACAAGCTGTGCGCCCGACTCGGCCCGGCTCTAGTTGTTTCTAGAATCTTCCCGTACTCAAGCACGTTCTACACTACGTCATTCTACCGTCTCGGTAACCTGCGATAATCTAATCAGCACATCATGTATTTACTGTTATGTTCATTTGTTTACTTATAAAATTCTGACCACGCGATGCTTTTTGTGTATCTATTTACTTTTTGGTTCTATTTACCATTAAATGATTCTCAACAAATAGATAAAAAGTGGTACAATGTATCTGAAAGATTTTTTTTATCGTTTTCACTACTTGTATGAAGACAAATCCATAATTAAAATTTATAGCTCTCAAGTGTCCACCATTTGAAATAAAAGTAATGCGGCTGACATAATATTGTATGCATCCCGTATTGTGATACAATGCAGGGATGTAAGCTTCGTAACCGTAACCGAAACAATCGGATATCCGAAACAAAAATCTGTCCGCAACCGTAAACTAATGTTTTGTTTTTGCATTTTTAAATAGATAACACTTAAAAATGAGTAGCTATAATAATTACTTATATATGACTGATTGTAGTGACAAATGACAACTTAAAAAAAGTCAAATCATTACCTACTTGTATTTTACTTTTATAATTCCTTAAAAATTTATTATCCGTAACTATTCGAATCTGACCAGTAATCCGAAATAATTTTATATCGGTAACTGTAACTGAAACCGGTTTAATATTATTCATATCTGTATTCGTATCCGAAATTTCATATCCGTACATCCCTAATACAGTGTCCATTTGCCCATCAATGTACCTACCTCGAAGTGCATCGCGTGTGTAAGATAAATTCGAAATCGTTTCAATAAAATGCTCGCTTATTTATTTATTTTTTTTTTCGGTAATATTCAGGTCAATTATACTTACCTTCGTCGCACCATATACTATTCAATATACAATACGTTGTAAATAAAAATCAATAATTTCTGATTATTTACTAAAATGCTGCTATTTTTCTCAATTATAAAAAAATGCGTATATTTTCTCGCACCGTATTGCACATTATATTTTCATAGCTTCTATCTATAGTATTCTTATTTTGAGCACGCATATCTATTTAAGGGCGACTTCCTTAGGCCCAGTCCGGCCACTTCACTCTAAGTAAAAAAAAAAAATTATATACATTTAAATTCTCACAATGTATGTGTGGTTAGCTTAGGATAATCAAATACTTCTATATCTGCATGGAAAATTAGTTAAACGGTTGTACGTAGCTCTTTCTCCGATACAATAATAGTTGTAAGTCATATTGTCGACAAGACCAAAATCAAATTTTCTGAATTTTCCATATACTACATATGTAGGTAGGTGTGTATTAGAGTACTCGCCTTTGGATCTAACTTCAATCTATCGTAGTAATAGTCTCTCTTCGTTGTTAAAACTCATTGTAGGCGTTAGTGTAGTAATGTTACTTTGGCATAACGTGATGTATCCGTAACTATCTGTCACTAATTTAAAAATAACGTTTCCAAAATTCTCTAAACTGACGGATAATATAATTATATTCTGACATTTAATGCTGGAAATTCCTAATTGTGTCATTCGAACAAAATTGTAACATTATTTCTGACCGTATAGAGAATTATTTTTTTTTTGTTTGTCTTAACACTTTCACTGCCGATTACGCGCCAGCGCGTTTCGTTAGAGAATTCTCTCAGTGGCCCGTCACGTGTTTACGCACGAAAATTTGTTATCATAAGTAAATGGTGTTCGGAGAAACTCGTTCCTAAGGCGAGGCCATTTTCTTCATTTCAAACTATCAACAGTACTTCAAATGGCCGGCAGTGGGTGTGTTATGGTTTCTGTTATGTGTTTGCATGGCGGTGTTCAAATGTGCGCTAAAGCTCTTGGTGTGCCAGTGTCGTTTTCTTCCGTATCACGTAATTCACTTTACTTTTGTCAAGAACAAATATACGCTTCCGTTAGTCACGTTAAGCTTTCGATGTTCAGTACACATGTACCTAGTGATTAGAAATAATGATGCTTAAATGCGCGTTTATGAAGGAATTTGGGTGATATCAAATGGTTGTTTATGTGAACCTAATTATTTTATATAGAACCCAATCATAATAAGTACAATTTTAATCAGTCTTATGTCGAACCGTAATTATTATAATATAATGTACATGTTATTTGTATAATAAATTAAATCACACATTATTACATTTTTCTTTATAATATAGTAAATTTATAAAGAGGTTTATACAAGGTAGACGTGTAGTGTATGTAGAGTAACATAATTATATTTAAAAATGGAATGAAAAACAACGTAAAAGTTATTTCCGAGGAACCTCGTAGTGCTACATTTAAGGTTTCCGATAAAATGTCGTGACCAATTAAAAAAAAATACCTGCCTCGTCAGTTTTATAGTAAACGACAGTTGAATATTTTTAATAACTTATCGACTCTCATACTCAGGGTAAAATATAATACAAAATAAATTAGTTGTTGGTTTAAAGATTGCCACTTAGATTCTTAAAGTATGAAACTAGTGTGACTTTTTGGCCTACGATGGCTTTCAGTAATATTTGTTTCTGAATACACGATATCCTCTTGAATATTATAATCCTTATACCTACGGAAATGTAATAGTTCATTTCAAATTCACTGTTGTTCTCATAAACACTTCTACATTCACGACGAGAATAGGCGAGAATTTAAAATACAACCAGAATCAAACCTTTGGCGTAAATATATATTCTACTGTTCTGGTCATGAAAGCGGAGGCGATCTAGCATTAATAAATGAACTTGTTAAATTTATTAAATATAAAAACTAGCATATTGATAGTTGCACTAGATATAAAGGAGGCCGATGTTTATGTAAGTTCCGGTGATGCATTTGTATTTATAATTTAGATAGCTTTGCAGTAGCAAGTCATGACAACGCTCTCATACACAACTGAAATGAACAATCTAGGTCGTCAATGCCAACACGTATTAAAACTACAGTGTAAAGATCGATAACTTATTTTATAATTTGATAGAACAAATGCATCACTATGAAATATGTTGTGACGGAGAAGAACCGACGATTTTATTATCTGAAAGTAAATACTTTCATCGTAATAGTAAGAAAATAGTACCATCTCATTACACAAAATCACCAAATACAATGTTCACAATATGTGTAAATAAAATTAACGATTGGATTTTTTGAATTTGAAAATCGAAGCATACAGATAACAAGAATTTCACTTCACTTCTTGGTTTATGGCGTTTGACCAATTTGGTACAATTCTGCCAGTATCGATAACAAGAACAGAACACTGGCGTTACCAGCTGTCATCTGTCAAAGTGACAGTTGAGAACATTCGTCTAAATATTTCCAGATAACAAAATTCGATCGGCTTAAATAAAATCAATGTTGTAATTAGGTACGAGGTCGGGAGATTGGCAATAGGTCATAGAACATAGACAACGACACTTGTACCACACACACAAGAGCTTCTATACACATAAAGATGCCACTATTCGTTGATATTTTGGATTCTTTTAAAACCCTCACGGACACTGAGAGACGAAACAAAGAACTGATTTTAAAGTGCCACTATTTGCAATTCATATTGCGCTTTGAATTTAATTATTTTTGAGTCCCTGTCCGTGAAAAGGTTCGGGTGTGATAATTAAACGTTAAAAACAAGTTTATCCCATTCGAGGAGTAAAGCACGATCTACACCTCTCAGTCTAATCTAATTTGCTACAGAATATAAAAATACGAAATCGTTCAGTAATTTCGGACCAATGTGAAAGTCTTAAATATTTATACTCAATACTACAACAGTACTTTTTAATTTAAAAAAAAAATAAAATAAAATCCAATACTTATGAATCAGGTTGGATGCAGTAGGAAAGTGTATATCGTGCCTAAATGTTATTTGCATATAGCATTTGCTAAATGTTGCAAAGATTTCATACCTCGAATGAGTTTGATTTGTGAAATTGTATCAGCCAAAATATTTGTTCGTTAGCTTTTAATATTAGTGACATTATAGTGTTAAAATGCAAATTAACAAGTAAACGTGAAATTTAAAAAAAAATTAAGTACTCGTATATGAACACGTTTCATATGTATGTTGTATTGTTATATTATAGTGAAAAAGATGGTTAGTAGTATATCCACGATAAAATTTAAACTTAGGGATTACGGGTGAATAACGAGAAGTTATTGTTGAAAAATGTTTTTAGATAATAAAAAAAACGGATTGAGCTTCTGTGACACATTGTTGTTAACAATAAGTTAGGTTTTTTTGCTGAAAAGCAGTTTGGGTGTACGCCGATACAGTTTTATTTATAATTTTAATGAAATTAGCTGCCCTACAAATAAAAATGGATTTATTCGAGACATAGCTTGTCACCTGCTGCATTAAAAACTCTTATCTTTTTCTATGTATGTTGTAGGAAATTTAATACAATTAAAATAATAATGAATCTTATTACAGCATTTACATTTATGTACTTAATAGCTAGGAACAATTTCTGAAAGAATTTTATTCTATAAAACGTTCGTTAAAAAGCGCCGAAATAGAACAAAATAGTAAAGCCACTGTTCACGTGGTAACAGCGTTTAAAAGCGCACGCAAAAGCAGTAACGGACAAAATGCGTTTAAAAACGTGTGCTTTTGAGCGCTTTTTTAACGTGCGTTGAAAAAGCGCTTCTGAACAGCGTTGAAATTCATTAAATAAAACTGTATTGGTCTTTCATTTAATCTGCGGCTATCTTCTGGCTGTATACAAACTGCCGATATTGAACTCTATTCTTATATAGTATAAGGTTAGTTTTCCTTTCACGACTGTATCACTGTAGTGATAGACGCTTGTTCGCTGACACTCCGTCATAACTGTTGCGGCGCATTGTTAAAGTTAATTTACGACGTCCCTATTAGTTATTGTATAAAGTTTAGAGATATCCATTTTCATATAAACTACGTGTTAAATGTGAAAATGGCTTATCGAAAAATGTTGTTAAATAATAAATAAACTACATTGTACCACTGACGTTTGTTTCATTGTGAACCTACCTCCTACTACGAACCGCTATGGCCGAACTGTAGGAACGTACTCTGTGCCTACTACATAACTACCAAAGAACTATCGCTGCGCAGTCACGTCATAGTCTACGTCACTGATACCCAAAGTGGTCTGTGGTCGGCTCCCAGGGGTCGACGATGACCTGCAGGGGTCCACGCCAACTGTCAAAAACACATTTGAAGTTAACAAATTTACAAAAGAAAATATTTTAACTACGTTTTTGGGGTCTACTCAAAAGTGAAAAACATTACAAGTGGTCTACAAGAGAAAGAAGTTTGAGAACCTGTGGTTTACGTATAGTTAAAGCGTGAGCTGGGTGATTATTTTCTAAGGCTTAACAATTTCACTGTCGTTCATGTGTGACAGGCGCCAACGATAAGGGGCCAATCACGCGCCTACGTGTGGTGTGGATAATTGTTTCAGTAGCGAGTCACGCATTTGCACGGGAATTTGTTATAATAAGTAATTGGTATAATAAGTACATTGGTGGTCAAGTGGTGCTAAGTGGTGGGTTGCGCTTAGCACCACTGGACCATCGATTCGATCCCGGTCCCGTACCACTGGGTTATTTCAAATTCATGTACATTGTAGACTCTAAAGTACTCATCGGAGAAGGAAAACTTAGTGTGTCTCACGAAGTTTTCCTGCATGCCCGCATGGGTGTTTGAAGTCTACCTACCCGCGTCAATCCTGATAGACTAAGTAGGTACTGGTGGACCGCGGTAGACTAAGGCCTAATCTCCCTCCTGATTAAAGGAATTCTGCGCCACTATAGTGAGGACGAATATGGACTGGGGAAGAAATAAATGGCCTTCCGGGAAAATCCATTCATACTACGACGAGTCAATAACTACCCAGATATCCTGACGTAATTGGCGGTGCGTGAGGTCTATAAAATGAATTTATACTTTGCTCCGAGCCTACTTTGGAGTTAAGACAAATGGGGTATAAAAGCAACGGCTCTACTGTCCATGCTTAACATAAATGGTACCATGACGTTTAGAAACAATATTGACACCGTCCATATCTGTACTATTATAAAAATGTGAAATGTTATATTTTGTAAATCAAATATATTTAAAAAGAAAACAGCTCAGATCGACTAATTAAGGCCTTCTGAAATCAAATTTCTCGATGTTTGTATATTTGTTTGAGATTCACACAAAAACCAGCGGATAGATTTTGGGTGAACTATTACAGTCTTAAAGGTATTATTCCAACATAAATACTGCGGCATGTTTCATCAAAATCGGTCCAGTAGAATTGAAGGTATAGCTTGATTCCTGTTTTAGTAGCCGCCGTTAAGGTACGAGAGCTCAAGTAATAGTGGTTTCTAGCCTTTTTTATAACTATAATTGTTTCGTGATTTCCCATGTAGCAGAAAACCGGTATTCATGTGAGTGGAGCCGAAAGGAATAGTTGAAAAGAAATAGTGTTCGATTTTCTAGACATGCATTGTAATGCATGTCTAGAAAATCAAACTCTTTGATCCTCACCAACCCATCTAATATGCTACGAGATGGGTTAGTGTGTAATGCTGACTAACCCCTGGCAGACTGCAAATGCTGTCGTGAATATTGTAAAAGGCAGTTTATATAAATAAATATCTTTTATTATCCCATGTTTGTCTTATTTTTTTCAAATGTTCCTTACAAAGTGATTTTTATATCCGCCGCCCCGTTTTTCTGTAACCATGGATACCAATCACTCTTCGATTTTTAAAGGCAACCGAATTTAACCATGAACAATGTTATTTAGTAATAAAGAATATGCATTATGTAAATGTAGTAATTAGTTAATTAACAAAGTAATATTAAATATGATATACTGAAAAACGAATGTTATAATCCATATTTTATGATACTATGTAAAATTGTACCAGACAGACACTGGATTGTTATTTCTAAAAACGGCATCTGGTTTATGTGACCTACAATATGGCGTACATGAAAACGTGACAATAATATATTTTTTATCAAATCGCACAGATGGCGTTATGTTAAGCATTGTCAATTAAAGGACGAGCTCAGGACTGCGGTGGCTGTAAAATATCTCTCGATTATGTAGGTTTCCTCACTATGTTTTCCTTCACCGGTTAAAGCAAATGATAATTAATTATTAATCTAAAACTTGGCATCATACCGCTTCAACAGGTAATAAAACATTTAAAGAATAATAAAACATTTAAAGAGCAAAGTTTATTTAACTTGTACAAATCATACCTTATTTATTAAATTAACTTTAATAATTAAATTATCCCTATTTCAATAGACAGATAATATCCATATATTATTTATTAGCAATTTGAGTAAATAGTTAAATAGTATGAATTTAATTATCAAATGCCGTTACATTATCTCTGAATTATAAAAAAAGTTGGGAGAAGAGAGTCCTAACTATAATAATTGCTGGCGAACTGAATTAAACGTTAAACACCGTCAGTAGGGACGTGCGACGCAATACTTTACTCGGAAGTATGCTAAACGTAAAACAAGCCCCCCTAGCAAAG
>WUAW01038595.1:14939-30638 GCA_017165845.1 Thaumetopoea pityocampa | reverse complement strand
AAGTCCTTTTGTGAAGCACCACGTCTCAGAGCCGTAAGTCATCACTGGTAACACACATTGGTTGTAACATATTAACATATATATAATATTAATAATAATATAATAATATGGTTATTGATTTTTAATTTGATTTTATTTTCGTGTAAATTTCTTTTATTTTTATGATTTTGTAGGCACTAACACCAGTTATTTAAGTTATGACTATTACTAAGATCTATGGATTTTATTCTGATATCTTGATATTTTAATCTGATATAAATGATTATTATTATCATTATGACAGTGAATGTTGGGTTTGGCAAAAGAAGCATGAAAGAAACATAAATGCTGTAGAGATGAAAAGTTTGAGAAGTATAGCTGGAGTGAATCTGATGGATAAAAAGAGAAATAGTGAGATAAGGGAAATCTGTGGTATAAAAGAAGATGTAGTGATAAAGATAGAGAAAGGAATAGTTCGTTAGTAGTAGCAGTAGTAATTAATAATAAAGCGGACACATGGAGAGTATGGATGAAAGATGATTGACGTAGCAGATTTATGAGTCAGAACGGGCAAATCGGTAGGGGTCCACCCAAGCGAACGTATCTCGACCAAATCGAAGTCGTGTTGCAGAAAGGCCAGGTTAGGAGCACCCGCAACCAACGAGCATGTATGAAAGCGTTGATGAATGTAAAAGTGGAAAGAAGTGGTCTCTGCTTACCCCAACGGGAAAAAGGCGTGACTATATATTATCTAATTTTTTGTATTCCCGAAGAAATATATTTAAAACGTCTCACTCACCAAGGTCGGCTCATACAACTCCGTCTCGTCCAGTTCTCTGTAATTAATCGAGAACCCGTTCCTGGCCGAGAACCCGAGGCCGGCCAGCCAGTCGGCCGCGCGTTCCAGCTCGTTGTACCCGTACTGGGTCGTCTCCGTGAGCCATATCGGCGTCTGGCTGCGGCTCAAGTGTCGCAGTAACTTCATCCGTTCACTCTCTGACATACGTTCCAACTCGTACGATGATGAGTTGCTGAAATATATACATAGCTTTACGAACTGTTCTATAATAATCCGTCCGCATCAATGAGCTCTCGCAATAGGGATTAGCCTTCTCAAATGTTCTGTTAACTCATTTGCATCCAAGCGCGGAATATTTCGCGAGTCGCGACTGTCTACTAACACCAAGCGCGGAATATTCCGCGAACCGCGACTGGCTACTAATACCAAGTGCGGAATATTCCGCGAACCGCAACTGGCTACTAATACCAAGTGCGGAATATTCCGCGAACCGCAACTGGCTATTAATACCAAGCCCGCGACCTTCTACTACTATCCCCGAGTGCGAAATAACCTTCGAACATTCGATAGTTTTTCTATTACCCGTTGCTAAATATTAAAACGCGATGTTTGTGATGTAACTGTGTAATCGTGTATCAATTGTTTTTAGATTTGCACGATATACTGATGAAGTGAAGGCTGCTCTCTTCAAAACCTACTGTCAAACTTTACTGTACACAAATCATTAATTTTTTCCCTGGCTCTCCGGCGGGGAATCGAACTCCGATCTCCCGCGTGACCTTAATATGTATCATTGACTTTAATATGTATATTTTGCAGTTTGTTTTTCTTTTAATAATTTAGGTAAAAATCAACTAAAGTACAATATAGCTATTAAAGAGTTTACAATTTGTGCGGCTGCGAAAGTTGAAAAATTATCGGAACTGCTTTGTTTGAGCGGAAATTTCAGTGGTATCATTCTACGCCACTAAAGATGTAAGAGTTACATAGAAATTCTTCAGAGACTAATAAAAACACATCACTTACCCATTAAGCAATAAAGCGTCCATCATTTCAATAGAAAGAATGACGTAATCCTTGAAGTCACTCTTCGAGTCGGCCTGTAGGCAGTGCGTGACGTCACCACCCACCACCCTCCACTGCCCAGTCCGCCCCGGGGGGAACGTCTCCACAATCACCCTCAAGGTTTCCAGATCATTCAAGTATTCTTCTATAGATTGGTTACTACATTCTGAGGAAACAAGGTAAAATTTTTGACATAAAACTACTTTTATTAGAGTTCCTTAGCAAAATTAAAAACCCTCAAGGGTTACGGTGATGCAATCGATATGGCCTCTTCTTTAGATCCAGAGTTGAGGTTCGAATCCAACACCAGCACATTAACATTTATACAACTTCACAGTGTTTATGAATGTTCGTAAAACAGTGGCTGGTTTCTCAATGGCACAGGTCGAAGCAAACCCGTAAGCCTGATAAACTGGTCGAAGCTGGTCGAACCTCACAGCCACATTGCCTCTAATATGCCGGGGAGGATTCGCGAATAGGTAGGAAGACCACATAAACGGGGCAGCGGCCAAGAGCTAGTACATACACACATACACTGACGCTGACATCCCATAAGGGTAGGCAGAGATCACAGTACATACTACATACATACATACAGTCACGCCTCTTTCCCATTGGGGTAAGCAGAGACCACTTCTTCCCACCTGCTACGATCGTTTAATGAGCAAAGTGGATATCCGCAGCCCACAGCTAGTATTAATAAATATTGACAGGGAACCACATGGAGCACGGCAGTACCGTACCAATACGATTACATACATACATACAGTCACGCCTTTTTTTCCCAACTCTCCGGCGAGGAATCGAACCCCGGTCTACCGCGTAACAGGTGGTGATGCTGACCACTATACTACCGAAGAATCGGGGTAGGCAACGACCAGTTCTTTCAACTTGCTATGAGCAAAATAGCTATCCGCAGCCCACTTTTCACCCCCACGCGAAACGAGACGTGTCGGGTGACAAACCACGACGCCGCCATTTTTATAAGGTTCAAAAGCGTTAAAATTCCTCATTGCGTTCCCACGAAAAGGAAGTAAAGAAAAAAGGGTGAAGTAGGAAAAGTGTATTGAGCAAGGAATATAAAATCTGGGAAAAGGACTATAGAATACAGGATACTACGATCTTGGAAGGAGTAGAGAGAGACAGTAGTAGCTCGGGGGGCCAGGGTCGCTTACCCGTATACTTGAGTCTATTTGCCGGACAGACTAAAAGACTCCCTGACTTAGGTGCGATACGTTGAAACTAAACGTTTAAACTAACCATAACCCAGCTCCCAGTACATATCGCCGACTCGCGTCCTCTCGGCCACGGTCAGTATGTTGAGCGCAGTGTTCGGGTCCCACATCCCCTTCGCAGTACGTTCCTCGTTGTTCAGCGCGAACACCAGATCGAAACCGATGTTCTTCGACCACTGAACAAACCTCTTCCATTGACGATGGGAGACCGCCAGTTCGCGACGATTTAAATTGACCTTTTTCGGCGAATCATCTAGAACGGTGACTTCGAAATCATTGTCCAATTTGCGGCTGTATCTTTCGAAGTCAGAATTGTGAAGATCATGGCTGGACCCTTCATGATCAGGCTCGGTAAGTGATATTGTCGTGTTGTGAAAAGTCATATATGCGGTGGACGGGCCGGCTATACGGAGGTACGCCGGAGCCAATGCCGACGCCATACAGATGCACTCATTGCTGAAATCAAGTAATAAATGAGCTTAGTTTGTCCAGATACTTGTCGTGCAGCTGAGTTTCCACCAAAGAGGATCAAGTTGATATATCTGGCGTCCATCTTATTGATCATCATCGTCATCCCCAGTCCATATCGTCCCCACTACAGGGGCACGGACCTCCCCTGATTAGAAGGGGGATTAGGCCGTAGTCTACCGCGCTGGCCTAGTGCGGGTTGGTAGACTTCACACACCATGCGGACATCCATGCTTCCTCACGAAGTTTTCCTTCTCCGTTAAGTACATTGGTGTCTACAATGTAGACCGTATATAAATTTGAAATAACTCAGTGGCATGGGACCGGGTTCGAACCGGTGACCTTTTCGATCGTCAGTCGTACTTAGCACTACTTGACCAATGTACTTGGTCTCTACCAAAAAAAACTGTCGTCGATGTAGTTAAGTCGTGTTACGTGTCGAGAGTCCAAACACACCATACAGGTAGACGCGCAAATTGTTAATGTTTTCTTGAGTAAATACGAGTAAAAAGATATTTGAAAGTAAGAGGTTGAAAAGTAAATGAGTTATGTACGCCATCTTGCTTAAAATTGTCCGCTTTTTCGAATGCGCTTTCTCCCGTGGCTCTACAGTGACGTTTTTGCCACATATGCCCAAGCAAAAACTCAATCAATTGATTGATCTAATCAAGAACAATTAATCTAAGTGGCATAAAACCACATAAAGCAACGTCTAATCATAAATAAACACTTTGCCAATTAATGCTTTTATTTTCTTTGATTCTAGAGCTGTTTCCACTTTCACGATATGACAATAAATAAAAAAAGTTACGTCCATTTTTCTGCAGTTTCAAACTTTAAACTGCTCTCCTGAACAATTTGGTTTTTGTCGCTTACACCCTATTACCTTTCAAACGTCGGTATGTAGACTCGTGGAACTACGTATACTAGTGGAATTTCTCCTTAAAGTTTGACTACATAATATCTTTCGTTTTGAATATGTATACTATCACGCCTTTTTCCTCTTCTGGTTCTCCAGCGGGGCGGTCTCCCACGTGACAGGCAGGGATACTGACCACTATACTACCGAAGAATTGGGGTAGGCAGAGACCACTTTTTTTTCACTTGCTAACAACAGTGGCTATCCGTAGACTACTTTTCATCCCCGCGGGAAACGAGACGTATCGGATGGCGAACCACGATTCCGCCATTTTTATAAGGTTCAAAAGCGTTGAAGTTCCACATTGCGAAGGAGTAAAAAGAGACAATGTTAGCTCAGGGGGTCGAGGTCGCTTACCCGTACACTTAAGTCTATTTGCCGGACAAGTTAAAAGACTACATAAGTACTCCCTGACCTACGAATATAAAGATATTTTATAAGAAACTCACCTGTTATAGTTATCTCTGCTAGAAAACAAATATTTAGGATCAATTGTAAAACTCAAAAACCTACTATCGACCACGTTGATGTGTCGTTCTGTTGTTATCTTCACGCTGTAGGTGTTAGCGGCTGACAGACTTATATAAATTATAACCAAAAGAAACAAAAGCAAATAACTTGTATCCATTTTCAATTCATTATGACACCTGCGATTGTCGTGAAGAAGCTTTTATTGATGTTGTATAAGGAAGTATGGATGTTGCTGTTCAAGCGTAAAATCAGTGTTTGGTCAAATTGACTGACAATAAAATAATGAGATACGCGTGTTTGCCTTTTTGTCTTAACCGTGCGAAGTCAAAATCTGAAATTTCAAATTTAAATCATTCAATTCACATAAATTGTTGTGTGGCGCCGGCATAATAATGACGTCACTCCATTTCCTCCCGTGGATATTGTAACCAGCAAAGGGGTGTAACAGGATAATAGGCATATCGTTATCCTGTTATTTAACCAAAATCTCTGTTGCGACCTTCAATACGCCTGCCAGTCGTAAAGATTGGCTAATCCCTCCTTTTTAAAGTGGAGGCTCATGTCCCGCAGTGGACGATGGTGATGGTGACTGGACTGGCCGAAAGTCGCAGTTTCGTTCTAATAACTGTATAATGACGGTTATAGAAGATTCATAACTACCTGCCAAACTAATAAAAACTGTTCAAATAGTTCTTTTCCCAAATTCCATATTGCTTGCTCAATAAACCTTTCCTACCTCACCACATTTCCTTTCTTGGCCATTAAGCCATTGCGAACGGAATGAGGAACTTTAACACTTTTGAACCTCATAAAAATAGCGGCGTCGTAGTTGGAGAATTGAGAAGAGGAGAGCTACAATATGTAGATTTCGACGTTACCAGAATGGTAACTACTTCAATCTCGACCGGAACTCAGAGACGTGATCATATTTCGGCAAGCTGAAAATGACGCGGATTCATAGATTTTGCAGCCGTTCAAGCTTATCAAGTAGTTCCTGGGTAACATCGAGATAACAAACATCGCCATAGTCTAGAAGAGGAAGGAAGAAGTGACTGAGGAAATGTTAATTTTTTTTGGAGTGGCAAAAGTTTCTGAAGTCGGTTAAGAGATTAGAAAGGAGCAGTACACCTTCTTGCTTACTTCCATGTTATGAGTATGCCACCTAAGATTATTATCCATGTGAATACCCAGATTTTTAATGATTTTCGTGTAGACTATAGGTACAGACTCAAATAAAACTGGAGGAAGAGCCTGTAGATCAATTTTATTATTTAAAATCTATCGGCCACCAATAACGATGGCTTAAGATTTAGTCGGATTGTTTAAAATTCATTGTGTTTCGTATGATGTAATTGTTTATTATACATACACTCACGCCCTTTTCCCTGGCTCTCCCGTGAGAATCGAACCCCGGTCTCCCGCGTTACAGGCGGGTATACTGACTACTATACTACCGAAGAATTGGGATAGGCAGAGACCACTTCTTTCCACTTGCTACGAGCAAGGTGGCTATCCGTAGCCCACTTTTCGCCCCCGCAGGAAACGATACGTGTCAAGTGGCGAACCACGACGCCGACATTTTAAGGTTCAAAAGCGTTAAAATGCCTAATTGCGTTCCCACGAAAAGGAAGGAAGGGAAAGAGGTTAAGGTAGGAAAGGTGTATTGAGCAAGGAATATGGAATTTGGGAAAAGGATTATAGTATATAGGATACTACTATCTCGGAAGGAGTAGGATGAGACAGTAGTAGCTCGGGAGCCGGGGTCGCTTACCCGTATACTTAAGTGTATTTGCCGGGCAGGCTAAAAGACTAAGTACTCGCTGACCTAATGTTTATTATACATTATAGGTATATTCATAAGTTGGTTCTCACAGCACCCACGGGAGGATATGGAGTGACGCTATTATTATGCCGGCGCCACAGAGCCACTAATATAGGCAAATAAATAAAAAACTGAAATCTCACCAAACACCGCAACACGAATTTGCTGATACCAACATCGAGCGAAATTGTAGAACGTTCGCTTTTATGCGCATCGTATGACTTATGTAATGTGTCATGTCGCTTGTTTGTTTTATATATGAAATTTAAGCACGTACTTTATTAGCGCTTATGAGGTCATTATGAGGCGTGATGTACCCGATAGAATAGTAAGTATTTCAACTGAAGGTGAGTACCTTGAATTTGTTTTCTGTGCGCACAATCTTCAATAATAATCCTTACTAGCTCTTGACCGCGGCTCCGCCCGCGTTAATATTGGTTTTCCCGTACTTGGGAAATACCAAAATAATCATAGAAATATAAAAAGCCTTAAAAGCATTTTTGCTTGTGCTCTCGTACCTTAACGGCAGCTACTAAAACAGGGATCAAGCTGTATCTTCAATCCTACTGGACGGATTTTGATGAAACATACCGCAGAATTTAAGTTATATTAATAGTATCTTTAAGACTGTAAAGTTAAAGTATCAAAATCTGTCAGCTGATTTTTGCGTGAAGCTCGAAAAACAAATAAACAAACATAGACAGTTTTGGTTTTAGAAGCCCTTAATTAGTCGATCTGAGTAGTATTTTTTAAATATCTTTAATTTACAAAATTTGACATTTAATAATTTTATAATGGTTTAGATTAGATTATAGACGTATTAGAATTCATGTTAAGTAATTATCGTTGTCTATGTTGTAAGTACCCAAGACACAGGAAATTCTAAGTTCTGGATTCTAAGGTTCTGGCTCAGTGTGCGACGGACGTACACGTCTCGTACGCTGTTTTTGCTGAACAAATCACTGGATACGCGATTTCATTACAATAAAGATAAATTTTTGCCTTTGCCTTGGTATCCTTACATTTGTCAACTTGGTCCTCTACGTCGATAGGCTGAATAACAACATTCAAATGTCCAAATCTGTAAGAAGGCGCTCGATTTTAAACGCCCATCTGTTGATATTTTATCCGTTCAACTTGCTGATCGAAACTCTCGATGTGGAGACTTGGTTAGTCGCGCTCAAAGTTTGTGCCGGTTCGATTACCGATGGATACATAGCTCAAACTATCAGTCGAAGTTTCCCTGTTTTCAGTGGCGGATTTACCAACAGGCTGAGTAAGTTAGAGCCTAGGGCGACAGATTTTAGGGGCGGCAAATTTGGTGACCAAATTTTTTTTTAATGCCTTATAATATAAACGTAAAAAGATTTTTGTAAGTCGGGTTTCGAAAGGCAAAAATTTAATAGCCTACACCTTGAAAATCCGTTACTGCTTGTTTCTATTAATGCTTGAAACGTTACAGGTGCATAACCAGCTATACTTTATAATTAAAGTAAAAATATAATTATAAGTAGAATAGTAGGTATATCGCCACGGAGATCGTTCGGCTGATAAATTATAAGTCAATTTACTGTTAAATTAATAATCAATTTCTCATTCGAGTTGATTAAATCAATATTAACATTTAGAGGCGTTATATGTTTATAAATAAATAAATCCAAATTTAATTAACAACTATTTTGACCGCTGAATCCGTTTGTCGGGTTCATAAATGTGATTATTATGTCTTGACAAATGTAAAATAATTTAGTTTCAATTATCTGTAGAACAAAATAAATAAAACTTAATTTTTGTTAATAATTATAGGTGTTCAAATATTAGGTGACAATGACGCCATCTGTTGTAAAGTTATTTTTAATCGTTTCGATCTTTATTTTATTGTAAAACTCAAACAATTTTTTTGTGTAACGTTTTCATTAGTGGGGGTAGAAAATCTGTTTAAAAGGTGTGTGACATAAACAAGGGAAGCATTTTGTTTCGGACTTACAAAAGCCATAAACTAAGAAGTGAAGTTTCAGACTTGGGAAACATTGTAAATAGAATCTACGTGATTTTGATTAAAGATTATCAAATTATCTGGTTTTTGTTAACTTACTGGAATCCATTAATTGAATACCTACATTGCTATAATATGTTTCCATTATTAAGTTTTGAGTTAGTTATTTTGCATATGTAATTAACTATTACGCAAATATTGCAGAACCGATGACCTAAACAAAGTCAATAGTTCTGTGCATTTATTTTTCTTTTTAAATTAATTTTCCACCACTCTAGTTATATTGGGAGCTACGATCGAGGACTTTTATAAAAACTACTATTCTCTGAGACAGTTCAAACGAGACTGCTTTAATTTTAATCCAAATTCTTTACGTAGACAATGCGTATCATTTCTAATGATATTAATAACAATTAGTTGGAAGGCTTTATGAGATTAATAACGATTACATTAATGGTTACAAGGAATACATAGGTTGCTTATGCTAACGTAACTCTCTCCAACAAGTATTTTATTATTATATAAAGGTGACACAAACATAGATATATTCTTATATATTCTTTTTATAAAAATTCTTGACCGACTTCAAAAAAAAGGAGGAGTTTCTGTATTCGGTTGTATATGTTTTAAGTTTGTTACCTCATAACTTCGTCATTTATAAAAAAAATTATATTATATTTTTTCTTCGAAAAATGTCCCCTACATTTCGAAGGAAGTCCTATTTTATTTTTATGGGCATTGGACTTTGGATTTTGAAGATATAGGTACCGGGTAAATCCTGAAAATCGAATAGAAAAATGTTTATTGATTGAGATATTGATAAGTATATGACAATCCAAGACTACGAAACTACTAATTCTTACCGAACTCCTTAACGACAAAGAGTACGAATGTGGAAAGTCGACTCCGGAACTTCGTCATAAAATAACGTTACCTAGCCGTGTTTGGGCTTAATAGAATTACCATAAGATGCACTGTGGCTCAGACGGTGGGCACGTTGCTCCTCGGTGTCATTGGATAGACGCTCGTGAATCAAGCTAAGACAGTGAGCACACTAATCTTCCGTCTCGTTAAATAGACTCTTGTGGACCAAGATGACACGGTAGGCGCGTTGATTTTGCATTTCATTAGAAGGACGATCGCGAATTAATCTAAGACAGCGGGCACGCCTTTCAATATTTTCAGTGGTTTATACTTTTTTACTATAAGCTCGCGTTTCGGAGTCTCTTTTCATGCATTTCACTAGTCTCTTTTGAAATTATCTCAGATGTGGATTTCCTAGTAGAGATAGGCGTTTTTCTTTTTCTACTAAATATTGGAATAAAACTGTGACTTACATAGCAAAGTGACCGTATTTTTTAAAGACAATAAGTCTGCAGAAACTCATGTTCAGTCAATGTGATAATCGTCGAATTGACGTCAAAACTCCCAAGGGGCGACAAAATGAGATACACCAGCATTTTATTGACTTATGGAATTAATAGAACTACGACAGACAAGGCTGTATGGGCTTGAATCCATTTGCCTTCCCTTCAAAAAGGGAAAACTTGAAAAAAATGATTGATTGTCACTGTCAATAAAATGACTGTATTACTGTCAAGTTGCACGGGTGTGTTGTTTATTAGTGATGTCAATAATCAAAAATATCGTAATCTATGAAATTAAGACCCTGATAAGTCGTAGAAATTATTGCTATCAGTTAGATATCATTGCATAAAACTAATAATGATGATATACGCATTCTCAGTTTTCGTGATATTGAGCCTTGATGACGCATATTACAATATGAAAGATAAGTTTGGAATCATGAATGTCCAATTAAGTTTCCAATAGTGAAAATGGATATTAACATTGATAAAAAAGAAAACACCAGTGTTGAGAAGAAAGAGATCCCGCCAAATTTACAAAAAATATGTTTAGTTTGCGGTGATAAAGCGCTAGGCTATAATTTCAACGCGATTTCGTGCGAAAGCTGCAAAGCGTTCTTTAGACGGAACGCGTTAGCTAGAAAAGAGTTTAAATGTCCATTCACCAACAATTGTGTTATCACTGTGATTACTAGAAGGTTCTGCCAAAAGTGTAGACTAGAAAAATGTTTAGCAATTGGTATGGTGAAAGAATTTATTATGTCTGATGAGGACAAAGCCGAAAAGAGGAGGAAAATAGAAGAAAACAGAGCGAGAAAACGTCAATTGCGTGACTCAAACGATGGGGTGACGAGTACAAAAATCATAAAGTATGATGAGGATGTTAATACTAACTATAATGTGCCAATCCAAGATTCTGTGAATCAGTATGATGTATTCAGTCCCACATGTAGTCCTAGTAGTACTGTGAAATCTCCATTGTCAACGGAGATGGATTCATCAATACAGTCTAATCCTGGGTATAATTATGCTCCTGTTCAGGCCATGCAAACTGCTGACCAGCAATACACTATGAAAGTGTACCCAATTGATGAGAAATCTGTGATCAATAGAGCTATATATGAACAAAGGATAGTTGATTCATACAATATGTATGATAATGCCAATAGCAATATGTCTGGAGATCATCCAAAACAGAATAGTATAAGGTATGTGGATATTGAGGTTGTGTTCATGTCATACCATATTTTATCACATTTTCACAGAACTTGCCATAAATCCTTACATACATACATTTAGTCACCCCTTTTTCCCACTGGGGTACACACAGAGAGACCACTTCTTTCTATTTGCTACAATCCTGATAGATCTTTTGCATCTTCTACTTTCATCAATGCTTTTATACAAGATCGTCAGTTGTAGGTACTCCTAACCTGGCCTTTCTTCAATAAATCCTTACATATATATAAATATATGTAGATCCGGTTAAAATAATACTCAAGAAACCAATGATGTTATGTTGCACTTAAGTAAAGAAACTGAACTTTATTTTCCTTTTTTTCTTTTCTTAAGCTGGTAGAAAACTCAATTGTGGGTTAAGCTCACCTTTGTACATTTATTTTTAATAACCATATTTTTGTGATTTGTACAATAAAGAATTAATAAATATCAGTAAAAACAAATGTTATGTTTCCAATTCCAATTTGTTGTGGCTCCATCAATTAACGATGACTCTGCCAATGACAAATATAACAAGGACATAATAGCAAATATAAGTGGTTTATAAAATGGTAGGTAATAATTTATTGATTAGTAATAGTAGCATTTTTAATAGTCCCGGAATGATATAAAGTTATGTTTCCTAAAAGAATATACAAATACTACTAGCAATCTGATAATTGCACTAGTGCTCTTTGGGTTGATTCAGCGTGTCACTCTATAATTTTGTAAAATCATTTTGTAGACAATAAATATGAATTATACCCCACCATAATATGTATAGAATTTCAAAATTTCTCCTCTAAAGAAAATGTTTATTTATTTATTATAAGCTTTCAGAATTTATGGCATTTGTTTTTAAAAGATATGTAGAATAAAGAAAGATAAAATACAGTTATTAAACAGTCATAGAAATATACATACTTACACTTTAACACAAAAAAGTAAATATAAAATATTGCTTTAAACTGCTTGGCAAAAAATGTGGTTATCATGTAAAGCAAGCTACAAGATGATTTTCAAACATCCAGAATATAGGACACACTTTTAATAATCTCTAATGATGGAACTTTGAAATGATTAAAATAACTGACTGTGATAATGTGATTATCAATTAAACATTACCAAAACTGTCTTATGGTACTTACGGATAAATTTTTGTGATGTTATGATGGTAGAGTCAATGTCATATTAGTAGATATACATCAATTCCCAGCTTTTATGTGGAGGTCCGTGCCTCTGTAGTGGGGATGAATATAGACTGGGGATGATGTTACATCAAATCAATGTCATCAGAGACCATAAATAACATAGTCCCTGAAAAAATTTCAAATATAGAGGTTATTGCTATAATTCACTTCTGACGAGATAATCTTAAATGTGCTGTTTATTGTTGTTATGTTAATTGCTGTTTAGTGCTTATATTCTTTTTATTTTATTTATTAGGTCTAGCAACATGTGATTACATATATACTAATAAAAACGAAACACAACAATTGGCATAGGGGTATACTTCGCCACCAAGTTACCCGTGCAGCGGGCATCTTTCTTTGAATCGCATGGGAGTTTGGTCATTCGGTGAAATCGCAATAAATCGAAAACTACTTGATTTTTAATCAACGAAACCATCGAAACTTTTTTAATTTACAATTAAATATATCTCTATGATTATTTAAATAAAATAGATTTTTACTAAATCACGAAAAACATAAAAATACATGGCCCGCGTGCCGTTTTAATTAACACTTTCGCGGCCGCTGCATACGAGTACATGCCAACGTAAAAGCGAGTCGAGAATACAGTGCAGTCATTTGCTGAGTGGCATTTTTTGGAGGCCGAATATTAGTGGGAAAAGCTCTTAGTTCTCGTTCAACACGTGCGCTTTCTAATACAATAAAATAGTGCCACATATTGTTCCTACTAAATAATAAAATACATACATACACTCACCCCAATATCCCATAAGGGTAGGCAGAGACTATAGTACATACTAGTATGTAGTATGTACTATAGTCTCTGTGTATAGTATGTGTGTATGTATGTATTACATATACACATACACTCACGCCTCTTTCCCATTGGGGTAGACAGAGACCACTTCTTACCTCCTGCTACAATCGTTCCATGTAGCAATGTGGCTATCCGTAGCCCAAAATTCACCCCCGCAAGCAAATATGTTTTGTTACTTTTATTTGTCAACCGCTTACAAATTCAAGTCTCACGTTACAGGTCAATACTTACTAATGGTGTGAAGGGCATGCCTAGAGAAGCGAGTCCAGAGCATGTCTGTGAAGAGATACCTTCCACAAGCAGTAATCCAGATGTGAACAAAGCGAGAGATATACTACAAGATGTAGAGAGGTATGTATTCAGCCCTCTTAGCTAATTTGACTTTCTATAGTCGTTAATGCTAATAGAAACGAAAAAATGTAATGGAATGACATTTTTATTCGATAAGTCACTGATGACTTGGCGATTAGAAATGTCATCCCAATCCATTTTTTTCGTTTCTATTGGCGTTAACGCTTGCAGAAAGTCAACTTGGGTAAGGGGGCAGACCTTCCATCATCACTAAATAGTATAAAATGTTTTTTTTATTATAAAATAGTTTGGATACTATTTCAAACCATTCTTGCGAAAGAAAGAAAAAGTTTATTTGATACAGTAAAAATAAAGATAGAGAAAAAAGAGAAAATAACTTTACCATATGGAAATCCAACTCAGCATGATGTCAGACAGTATACCCGACGCTGGCATTCTGCTACTCTATTCCGGTAGTCGTGTTGTTCAGACGTCGAGCGTACCAAATATCCTCAATCATATCGCTCATCCAATAGAATAATGACGTAATTGCAAAAAAGTTAAATTTTTTTGTGTTTAGTTTGGATTATTGTTGTTTAATATGGATTTTTTTCGAGAATGCTCAAATTATTAATAATAATCTATAAATAAATTATGAAAAATCATGATATGATTTACAAAATGGGTATAATGCAATTTTAAACTGAAACGCTTCTTCTGATATATTGCAAAAACGTCGTTACGTCACGTCGTTGTTCCATTGGATGGGCGATGTGTACCCCTAAAGTATATGAATGATGTGTGTGTAGATATATGTATATAATAGCAAAGGTTAGGTTATAATAGCAATTTTTTATGGTTTTTGATGCAGTTTCCATTTAATGTCTCATTAGTCATATCTTATTTATCTAGGTAAATTAATTCAAGACTTGGAACCGGTTTAAAATATACTGGTTACTTAATTTAAAATATACTGGTTTTTAAAGGTTTCCTATAAAGTCTTCGTTCAAAACAAAACCGATAAGCATTTCGTTCTATAATCGAAATAAACCGGTTAAAGTCAAAGGCGTCAGAGAGCAGAATAGCACACTCTAAACTCTAGAGACTCTTAGAGTCTAGAGCCTCTATTCTCGACAGCGTTACATCAGAGTCTCTAGAGCCTCTATTCTCGACAGCGTTACATCAAAGAAATTACAAGGATATACCGGTTAATAACGGTTAATTAAACACAAACTTTTAAGACGACTTTATTTCCAAAATAACATTTAATATATCGGTTTCAAGGAACCAAACCGAAATGGTAACGTTCCTATGTACACATGGCCAAACCGGTTTGAAAAATTAACCGGTTTCCGAGCGCTGGTTTAATTAATGAAACTTTAAATTATTTGGAGCTGCCATCATTAATAGACACGCATTACGTTTGGGTTGGAATTACGCTACTCTTCATCACGCCACGCCACATTATAAGTATATACATACAAACATACACTCACGCCGGTATCCCATAAGGGTAGGCAGAGACTACAGTTCGCCACATACTACGAACGTGACACACCTCTCAACTTCATCCACATTCATATATATTTTCATACACTTTTATCGATAAAGAATGCTACAAAGTAATTATATGTACATCTATATGTATATTTGTTACAGAATAGAACCCAACTCAATGGAATCTATACTATGTGAAGCTATAAAGCTGGAGTTCGAAGCATACACATCGGTCAATTCATCCTGCGTTGGCTCCTCGAGGGAATTGAACGAGGTAGGAATTGTTTTGAAAAGAATTGAAATTAAATGTATATGGTGGACCCACATATACATTTTTACTCAATCTCTGCTTTTAGGAGCGATCAAAGTTAAAATTTATTTTTAGTTAACAAGATCTATATAACTCACTATGTGAAAAAAATGAGTTACGATGTTATTGCGTGGAGGTGTCAATGTATTCAAGAGTGTTCATGTATGTTCATGTGTGTGTGCGCATTTATTTATCTCTATTAATTACTTCTACATCATTTCGTAAAACTTTAATCCAAACTAATATTATAAA
>WUAW01038594.1:35140-54551 GCA_017165845.1 Thaumetopoea pityocampa | reverse complement strand
ATCATATCAATTATCATGATTTTTCATAATTTATAGATTATTATTAATAATTTGAGCATTCTCGAAAAAAAATCGATATCAAACAACAAATCATCCAAATTAAACACAAAATAAAATTTTAACTTTTTTGCAATCACGTCATTATTCTACTGGATGAGCGATATGATCAACTCCACAATTGACGGATGTCTTGATGATCGCAGTAGATTTTGATTAAATAACGCAGCTACCTATATATCATTATCCTATACCATTATCCTATATCATTATCCTAGTACAACCCATGAAAAGATATATGTAGCATTACGCTATTATGCTGACGCCATACAACAATGACACTATAACTTATACTAATAAAGAATAGATTGGAAAACCCATTTGTCATCCAGAAATCGGAACAATTGCCATTTCTGAATGCATTTTGAATGACACGATTTATAACAATTTCGAAATATACACACAACAATATTCGAACATAGTGCCGCGCTTTTAATTAAAGACATAAATGGCTTTACTTTCGAATCATGTTAATTTCAACTTTTATTAGCCTACTGTCAGAAATAATAGCTCTTCAGAATTGTACGCCATAATTCTCAATCAATCTTTTTCCTCATCTAGTTACCATAGAAAGCGCTATGGAAACGTGTGTGCATATTAATAATTAGATAACTAAAATTTCACTTTTTTACACTCGAAAGCATGGACACAGATGTAGAGTTGTGTACCCGTTCCGAATTAAATATAGGTATTTAATAATTAAAATAACCTATATTTATGTAGGAGTATGCTACTATTATTGCAACAACTATATGTAAAAAAAGAGACAATAGGATACGCTAAACTATTTTTATATTTTATATTCTCAATATTTGTTTAATTTGTCTTCATACAACTCTAAATTCTAAACTCATAAATTCAATAGAGTAGATTTTTTTTTTGTTAACTGCAATATAGATTATAGTTTAACTCTTAATAATATTGTTTATTAAATTAAATTTTTCGGTACCTATTTCTATAGTTTTATATGAAAGCATAGAACTCTTATATTAATATATAGTTACAATATCGGAGAACTTTTCTCAGATCAACAATTGTAAATGTCATGTCACGATTTGCCCTTGACTTTAGCTGTAAAATAACAAACGCAAATCGTATTGTTTCATAACACTAAGCGAGTAAACTAAAAGATTATAAACTGCTGTACTACTGCTGGAGGTTAAAAAATATAATCCAGTGAAAAAGTTTGTTTAAACTAAAAACTGCTTTTTTTTTACTGTAAGTGCTTTAAGAGAATATCAAAAATTCCTCCAGAAATTGGTATCTAATTTTCATATTTTTTTTAGATTCCTTTGATTTGTTGTACTGTTGTGTATGTGTGACTTGACAGTGGAAACTTGATTGATATTTGTCTAATTTGTATGTTATAGCTTTTTATATTACTTAGATGCTATATGTTTCCCCAATAATAAATAAATGAATAAATATAAGCTGACAGTATGGAAAAGAAAACAGAAATTGTTATTATTATCATCATATCGACCGAGATAGGATCTGTTTTTATTTATTTGACGAAAAACTACTTGTGGAGCGAGTCAAACTCCTACCAATTCCAAATTCCACGACGGCTTTCATCGACACATTGGAAGGGGCTCTGGAATCTGGATGTGATTGTGGACGCGTGATCTGGATGGGACTGTGGTTTACCTATATTCTCAAAATCTCGCTCTGTCAAGCACTTCTCGGCGGTGCTTTATATTTGCTCCCCCAGCCCCTCAGCACTTTGAGATGCTCGCGGCGAAAGGAGTCATACTTGTCGCAGTTATTCCTAGGGATCACTGAAGAGGAGACACATTTTTGTTTATTGGATATGGGCGTCTTGAAATCATATCCATACCAAGCGTGTGTGAGCCTCTGCAAGCACCGATCACTCACAGCCTTAATTAAATTACCCCATCACCACTGGCAAATTTATTGGCAACTTTTGACAATTATGGTGAAACATCATGGAAATAATGTTAATTTTCATAAAAGTACTGTGACCTACAGCTTTATAAAAGAACGTTTAATTTATGATAGTTCTTTGAATGAATGGGCCTAATAATACTGAACAAATACTCTCATAATACACGACGTTATTATATATATTATATTTGTAATTTATCAATCGTTATTAATTATTATTCGTTATCATTATTATTATTCGTTATCGTTATTATTCGTTATCGTTATCGTTATTAATTATTATTCGTTATTAATCGTTATTCATGTTAAAATCCAACTTATATATTATCAAATTATTTTTAATAGAGGTTTTATTTATTTTCATACACAGTTAAAAAGGGAAGTGGCGATTCAGGTTTTATCGTTTAGTAAACATTTTATGAAATTTTACTCACATGGCTGTCTGCCAAAAACGCTTTTAATGGGCTTTCTCGAAGAATTTTTATAATCATCATTTGATACTCGTCAAGTACTTCTCTAAGTACATTGATCTGTTTACGCTGCTCATTATTAACTTACTTAAATTTCTACACGATAAGTCAGCTGTACATTTTATGGTCTAGATTCCCAAAATTTTTTTTGTCTCGTTTACCACTTGCTATAATTTCGGTTCTGAGCAGACTACTTGCTTAGCTAATACTGTTTTTTTTTTTTGCAAATTCATCAATTTAAAATGTATTTTTGGAAGCCGGTTGATATAAAACACTTTGAGTATCAATAGTCTATATTAAAGAAACTACTAGATGAGCAATTCCGTGATTGTAGGGCTACTGAGATGAGGTCTCATAGCACTCAGTTATCAGTCGCACTCTAGAGCTTAATCCATCCTGAAGGCCAATTTTATAATTAAATTGTACTACATTAAATGTACCACAGCCGATAAACACCATTTAACCATATTTCATATAAGTTTGCCTAGCACAAGTCTCAAAAATTCTCCTGGGGGGAGGTAATTAGTAAAATCCCATACCCGGTTAGCGAACTGATTATATGACAAGAAAAATAAACACAAAAAACAATCTTAAAAGCGCGATCTAGAAACTACTTAACAGTGGCACAATGACACCTATCTTCACCAGAAAAAACTAATAAATAAATGAATAGATATTGGATAGTTTTGATTAATTTTCAATTACATGTCATATTTCAGTTGGTACCCTGGCCATTAGTTTTAGTAGTTTCCAATATTCAGCTGAAGATAAATTTTGAATTTAAATTAAATTACTATTTATTTACGATCAAAGAAAGCGTAGTGATAAACACATTTTGTACTAAGATTTTGTGCGAAATACTTTGTAGTATGTCGCATCCAGTTAGACTCTATTACTTTGTAATCAAAATACTACGACGAAACGTTTACCTCTTCCGGGATGCAAGTGCGTACGAGGTATTTAACGGTCATATAAAAACCTACACAAACTGACTCGCTATTTCGTAATCCCCGTAGGTGTACGTATTTATTGCATCGATCAGAGAACGGAAACCCTAATAACAAAAAGAATTGTGGGCGATAAGCGAGTGACCGTGCGGAAGGCCGTGCACACTTCCTTAATTCCACAGTTTGGGCAATGACACGTGTATCGTAAGGCCCTTAACTAAGGTTACTTTGTGATTGTAGAATTGTTTAGAGTTACGGTGATCGGGCACGGCACGGCGCGGCGATCGCGTGCAATACGTAGGAACGATTCACCGCGACTAAGCACCGTTGGTAGTATACCTTTAGTCGGTAATTGGTATTTAAACACAACCCAATAGTAAATTATGGCATCCCTGACAAAATAAAAAAATTACTACCATCACCTATGAGGCATGAAATATGTATTCTTTTGCTTTTAAACTTAAATATGATTCCAATTTATAGATATTTATAAATTCTTCTCATATATATAAGTATTAATTAGCTCTTTATTTAACTAAATACATACGATTATCTATATGCCCATATTATTGAACATTATCATTATCATTGCTAAAATATCAACTAAATTTTTAGAGTCCTCTTAGTTGAATAATCTTATCATATTATTACCTCAGTGTATTAACATTTAATTTAAATTTACTTACACCGAAATATAGATACAAATTTAAAAATCTACATAAGAACGTTTAAAAAGTTACCGTGCATAGATAAATACATAAACGCACATACTCGTATAAACAAAAGTTTAAAAATTACGCCAAATCTCTTTTCGATCGAGTTTTATATGTGGATGTAATGTATCAGTATGTTAAGAAATATGAATACCCTCTACAGCCTATACAAATTCTGAATATACAATATTAATACAACAATATGAGCAACGTAATGCTCATACAATTAATATCAATATAATTACAGGCATGGTAAATGGTATCGATGACACGATTATTATATTTTGTCCCCTAATTTGTATTGTACCATTTCTGACTTATCCAAGAGAAAAACACAACCAATGGCCATGAACGCATCGCACCGTCTGGTGTGTAGACCTCCTTAGGAATATACTTGACGCTAGTCACGTAGCATCTGAACTCTGGTTTAGTTTATCGTAATCAATCGTTTCGTGCATTCAGATTGTGGACAACTATGAACCTAGACTTTAAACTGTTGTTGTCGATTAGATGTTTCAGAATTAGCTAGCATATTTTGTATAAAAAAAGTTAATTTTAAATCGTTCTTCTTTAAAGTTGTTATAAGGCATAGTCAGTTTTATCTTTCCATCCTCTACTATTGTTACATTTTCATCATCATATTAGCCCACAGACAGCCGGCGAAATAATGAAGAATATTCCAGAATAAGAGAACAGCGTTATCCTGCAATTTAGGGATCTTACTGTAATCACAAAGACGCTTTAAAAGCGTTGCAAAATTCAACACACTCCTTTTATTAAAAATTAAGAAAGAATCAAAAAATTCAAAATTTGTTCTGAAAAGCAATCGAGCCTATTGGGGTAAGCAATTGTTTAATAATACAAGCAATCAAGTTTAATAATCAAGCAAAACACCAAATCTAACGTTATAACTTTGTAATGATAAAAATAATACATAACTATTGTCTTTGATATAATATCTACCTCTCTAAAGAATTTCATTATAATCAGCTCAGTGGTTGTGGCGTGTGTGTGTGGTTACAAATAGACAGAAAAACGCACTTCCATTTTCAATATATTAATGTGAATATTTCTTACAATATCGTATCAAGATATATACAAGTATAGTATTTCTGTTAATACTCATTCATAATGGGATCCACACCCCTTCCTACATACGAAATTCGAGGACAGTACTGTGAACAAAACACAATATAATCAGTGGTGATAATGAATGCAATTAAACAAAGCCGGGACCCGCGGAGCGGTCAAACGACCGACCCTGAGTGAGGACGCCGCACGCGCACTTCCGTGTGATCTTGCTTAAGCGTTCAAGATCATCGACTAATTCTATTATCCCTTTATTTATTCGACGCATCACGCACAACATGTACGAGTTCAGCTAGCGATCACACTGGAATTACGACACGAATGATTTGTTTGTTCAGAGGCAAGTTAGTTTGTAAATAATATTACGACAATTGAATTGTTGTTTTCAATGAATTTACACGACTGCCCAAAGGGAGTGTTCTGTTTTTAGAGTTTGTACATTATATGTACACATTTTAATCCACCATAACGTTTGAACGCCTAAACCGATTTTGATGGCTGATATATCGTTTAAGTCCTTACACCATATAGAAATACCTCGATAAAAATACGGCTATCACTCAAGACTATGAAATTCAATGCGTGTTGCCCGTAATGAAATAAGGATCCGAGACTTGCCCATTAACCTCATAAGAAAGATCACCCATTGAATAATGGAAAGAGCAATATTCGGAATTTCTCTATGAGACAGAACCAACCAGCCATTCACTATCTTATCGAATGTTAGAGGTCAGATCGTAGTCTACCACGCAAGCCTAACGGAGATATGCAGACTTCACACACCGTCGACAATATCTCACAGGAATGCATGTTTCCTCACGATGTTTTCCGTCGCCGTTTGAAGCAAGTAATAATCTACCTATACTATTATAAAATTGTTAAATGTCAAATTATCAAAAATCAGAGATATTTAAAAACAAACTACCCAAATCGACTAATTAAGGGCTTCTGAAACCAAATCCGTCGATGTTTGTTTGTTTGTTTATTCGGGCTTCGCTTAAAAAGCAGCGGGTAGATTTTTGATTAAACTGTTACAGTCTTAAAGGTACTACTCCGAGTTAAATACTGCGGCATGTTTCATCAACATCGGTCCAGTAGAATTGAAGGTACAACTTGATCTTTGTCTTAGTAGCCACCGTTAAGGTACGAGAGATCAAGTAAAAGTGGTTCATAGGATTTTTATATAAATCAACGATTGTGTCGGAATTTCCCATGTAGCGGAAAATCGACATTCACGTGGGTGGAACCACGTGCAAAAGCTAGTTATTAATACGCTTATGATTTCGCCTAGCACATAATGTCAACTATTGTGATCATAGTTGACATTATGAGTTTTTAAAAATTCAGTGCTACATAACCAGTGTTTAAACTTGCGAAGTATTTATAATCGGTCGATCGGCCTCAAATTAAATCTAATCATCATCATCATCAGCTCGTGGTAGTCCACTGCTGGACATAGGTCTGCTCCTCAAAAGGAGGGACTCGCCATAATCTCTAACTTGGCGGTTGTCTTGAAGATCGCAGTAGATTTTGATTGAATAACAGGATAATGTTGTTGTCCATTATCCTGATATATCTCTTAGCTGCTTCTCACAACCCTACGTGAAAAGAGGCAGTGACGCTATTATTATGCCAGCGCCACACAGCGATCACATCTAATAACCCTCAGAAAACTGCGTGTAAAATATACAATTATAAAATGCGTTTAAATTAAATTGCATATTAGATGCATTTTAATTTGATACGTCGGTAAGTTTGCGCGCAAATTCCTGTATGTCCATTTCCTATATTATAATATTATATTTACGGAAATCAGACAAAACTCACGACCTCGTCGTCAAAAGTAAAAAATAAAAACATTACAGACGTCGTCGCTGTGTCGGTTCGCGAATTATTTTACTGCCTCATATTACACGTCATTATCAAGGTCTTTGACTCATTCCAGTTTATTTTGGAAACATGCTAGAGTTCGTTTATCTTTGTTAACAAAATAGTCTGAAAGAACATTGCACTCACGTCGTAAATTTATACGCCAAATTCGGTTCACTACACAATAGATTATATACACATTATATACCGGTGGTGTAGTGGCTTTAGATAAGGCTTATGATCGAAAGGTCGTGGATTCGAACCCGGTCCCGTATCACTGAGTTATTATTTGTAATTCATGTACGGTCTACATTGTAGACACCAATGTACTTAAGGGAAAAGGAAAACTTCGTGAGGAAACCAGCATGCCCGCATGGGTGTGTGAAGTCTACCAACCCGCACTAGGCCAGCGTGGTAGACTACGGCCTAACCCCCCTCCTAATCAGGATAGGTCCGTGCCCGCGTAGTGGTCACGAATAGGGACTAGGGATGATGATCAAGAAAATTGAAAGACCGTTAAGGAAAGTGTGACACAATGAAGTTAGCCGCCAATGTGCGTGGGCATCATTCAACTGTCATTTGTCAATAATTATCTACATACACAGATATACTCATGCTGAATTGGAACGTGCAGATATAATCACCATTAGTAACGTTGATCGATTCTATTCTAAATGACACCCATGTTCAAATTTCACACCTCACACACCGATCTCCATATCGGTAAGAAAATATATCGCAACACAAATATTCGATGCACAGATTTGACTCAGTTATAGTTATTATATATTTTGTTATGTGGCGCCGGCATAATAATAGTAATCGTTTATTATCTTCAAAATAGTATTATAAGTATAATAATAAGTCTATACACATTATCACTGTAGACATTAGGTGACAGGCTCAGCGTATGCCGACCAGATGCACGTCTGTTCAGCGTTGGTTTTCAGCCAGTCCCTCACACAACAACATCAGCGGGAAGTGTGATACATACAGATTAAATAACCACATTTTATTTTAACGTCAATAATTTTATAATAACGTCACTCCATCTCTTCTCCTGGACGCTGACAGCAGCGTTATCCTCTTATTCAACCAAAATCTACTACGATCTTCAAGACACCTGCCACGCGAGGAGATTATGGAAATACCCTCCTGTTTAAGGATGAGGCCCATACCTAGCAATGAATTTCCACGGACCGATGTTAATAATATACGTATATTAACACTTTTATTATAGTATAGATGGTCGCGTACAGTGCGATTTTAGAGGAATTTCTTCCCTCGAACGCTCCGATTGTGGAATAAGCTCCCTGCTGAGGTTTTTAAGAGTATGTATGTGTATGTATGTATGTGTGTTTTTAGAGTATGAATATAGGGTTCTTTAAGAGAAAACAAAATTGTAAATAGAGTTCTAAAGGGTAGGCAACGCGCATGTGAGATTCGTAATATTACAGGCGTCCATAAGACGTCCATAAGCTCCAGTATTTGCTTACCATCAGGCGGATATATATATATATATATATATATATAAGGACGGAAGCAAAGACACGTCATATGTAAACGTTCTCATAACTAGAAATGAGTAATTTTTCATGATGCTCTCCCATTTACGTTAACGATCATATTCGCCACGGAAGTCAGGTATTGAACCAATCGCTTATCAATTCACACAATACTACGTAAATATTTTGTGACTATATTCTTTTTCTTGCGTCAGTGTTACCACACTGCGCTGTAAATACGTAATGGTAGTGATTCAACGTTGTCACGCAATGAGATTCCTAAAATACATTTATATTGTTCAATAAACGCAGTTGTGTAAAAAAATGTGTGACTTAACGGCGCAGTTAAAGGCTGAAATGGTGTTATTAGTTGTATCATACTCGTACATGGACTTTGATGTAATTTTTTATGGGTGTAATGAAACCTTATTTTCAAGGAGTACCAGTTATTATTCTCGTTGATACTGCCCAGTTATTCCATCACACACTTTATCCGTAAAAATATGAAACATTGTATAGATTTTTGTTACTTAATGACGCGTAAGCTGTTGAACGGTTTTTGATAAAACTTGACAAAGACACACCACACCCTGTGTTAAAATTTCAATTTTTATCCCAATCATATGTTTTCGTGGGAAATAGGATACAGGCTAAGTGATTGCGAAAACTACATTAAAAATTTAGTATATCATGCAAAATTACTAAAGAACTACATTAAAAATCTCGAGTATGCCATGCTAAATTACTAAACAAATAGAGAAACAAATATATACTTGGAAACTAAATACTATGTAAACCTGGTAAACGATTAATAACGAGACGTAAATATGAGTGAAAATATTTACTTTAAGAAGATGCCTAAGAAAATCTATATTAACCAAAGAAACAATTTTATTTTCAAAGAAATCAAGTAAAATAAAGCGAAAGAGATTTTTTTTAAAAGACACCTTCATTAGGATTAATTCCTGTATCGCAGGGACTTTACAAACATTCAAATAATGGAAACACAGAACACCCAGACTCAGAACAACAATTTGTGGATTACACAAAGTTGTTATCCCGTGTGGGGATCGAACCCACAACACTTGAGAGCGCAGTGGAAAAGCGACCACTTAAACCACTGCGCTATCCGTGCGGTCAATTTGTTACAATCAATTTGTTACAATCGTAGCATTTGACAAGCGTAGTATCTGCCTACTCCTATGGAATATCGACATGAGTATATATATATATATGTATGCCCCTTGTACATATGTACATACATACAGTCCTTAACAACAGTTGTACTACTCGTAATCAGAGTAATAAAGTTTTCTTTGCGTACACAGATGAATGGCGCGACGATGAAACAAAACATAGGCTCACATGCTGTGCACCAGTAATCCGCACATGGAGCCATCAACAGAGATATTGAAAAAAATTACCATTTTTTTTTAATAATGCAAGACTATGACTCATTTATATTAAAACTACACTACGTAAAAATCCCAGAAATGTTGTCCAATTATCGTGAGTAATATTTTTTTTTAATTTATTACTAAAAAAAAATATTACTTCATTTAATTTATTGCATAGCGCAACATATGTCTACATAATTGTTCATCATAGTTGTTCTTAATTTAATCTGCATAATCGAATGTATCAATGCAATATTGTATTTTTTTCAATATAATTATAATATCGTATTTACAAATCGCATAATTATCACACATTTTAATAAATTTGTCAAATATTACTAATATACGACTCGATAATAATAATAAATATATCATCATTAATAAAACGAAAACTTTTTGCCAACCAGCCTTGTGGAATTAGCCCGACCGTTCTCATTCTGAGAGATAACATTCAATAGATGAGATCTATTGTCCCACTGCGGGTAATAACCCAAAAAAAAATATAAAATATAAAAAATAAATAAAATTCATAGTTAAGGTGTTTTTAATTTCAGTTATTGACATATTATGTGTGTTGGTGTAAAATGTTCTTACCGGTCATGAACTCATTAATTTTCGTTAACTATAACGTAAATATATTAAACTACAATCTAATGTTTCCCACATTTATTTTAAAACAAAGATATTTAATCGAGTCCCGTGAATAAGATTTATATAAATTTATTTTATTCCTGGCGTTATTAAATTAAATTATTTTAGAGATCTGTAAATTAATCGAATCCCACAAAAGGGAATAATAACGTATTTTCTTCCCGCCATTATTAATATAGATTAATTTAGAAATCTCTAATTTAATCGAGTCACGCGACTAAGAATGGTATATTTGTATTTTCTTCCTAGCGTTATTCGTTTCGGTTTTGATACCAAGATTGGCCTTCCTAGTTAGTGTACTCCACTTTGTCCAAACTTTAAAATCCCGATGATGAGTCTATTGTGTTTAGCTTACGACATCTAGTGAGCACTGTTTAGTTTAGTGACTACGAGGTTTTGTCAAAAATAACCACATCTGAGTCCTGTTGATTTACTTTCACGGTTGAAGCATATCAGGGTTAAAACATCTAATCGATCCATCTAAAGCAGAGGTCCTCAAACTTTTTTGTCTATAGACCACTTGTAATATTTTGAACTTTTGGGTTGACCGCCAAAGTGTAGTGAATATGAAATTTTTGTAAATTTACTAACTTCAAATGTGTTTTTGACAGTTGGCGTGGACCCCTTGCACGTCATCGTCAACCCCTGGGGGTCAATATAGACCATTTTGGACATCAATGATCTAAAGCGTCTTTATCAACGTTATTGATATAGGTATGTTTTGTTACATTATTTTTCAATTTATTTCTCTTTTATCTTCAGGAATAATGACACTCAGCCGCGGCCCGTGTGACCTCGACAACATGAGTCTGTTCCAAGACCTCAAATTGAAGAGGCGGAAAGTTGACTCCAGATGTAGTAGTGATGGTAAGTATTAAATCTCTCTATAAACTAAACATTCCATAATAATAACGTCATAGCCACTTAACTATTATAAATTATTCGGAGTTGTAAATGTAAGCGGAAAATAATTCTTTATAGGATATTCATAAAGAATATAGTTTAAATGTCCAGGAAGCATATTGTGTTACTGTATAAATAATTTAAAAAGAATATATAAATGGATTAATTTAGTTACTTTCATTCCTATGGGGGTTTATTTTAGTTAGTGATAATGACGTGATAAATGATGAGTACGAGGCACGTCCAGAAAGTGAAAATGCTGGTAGCAATCTCTCGTGCTATGAGAATTTTTTTTCCGAAGTTGGCAATACTGAATGATAGTGGCGGTTCTTCTGAATACAGGGAGCACAGGCGAACCTCATTTGTTACAATGAATCTTGCCATGTAGGATCCGTTCGTGTGAAAGATGTCGATAAGAAATCGCGAGTACGAGGTGCGCGCTATCATGTGGGTGAGAGAATTAATGAAACTGTGGTACACCAAAACGCCCAAAAGAGAAATTTAAAACAAACTGAAGGAAACGTTTCGAAAGGAGGACGCTTGTTATATGACAACACCCGCCCGGACATGGCCAACGCCATCAAGATGCTTTTGGACTCATTCGGTTGAGACATTTTGAGCCGACACGAATGCCTTCAGCATTTGATCTTTTTACCTCCGTAAAAAATTACATGGGTGAAAAAAAACCGACCGACGAGAAAGTGAAACGAGAGTACCTGAAGTGAATGAACGAGACACTGGGAAAATTCTTTGAGGAAGGAATCTAAAAGCTTGTGCCATGGCTTACAGTTCATAAAGAACTAGAAAGCGAATACGTAGAGAAATAACATATTTTCCAACAAAATCCTGTAATATTGCTTTAAATATTTTTTTTAATTCAAGAAATCGAATGCTATTACTTTCTGGATGTGCTTCGTATTAATCCAATTTTATCTCTACTGTAACATAGTACAATAAATTAAAATATTCATATAAATAATTCATATAAATGACATTTCATTGTGAATTATTCTATATTCATAACTAATTAACTTATGATGTACACGTCACGTGATATCTATGATAAAGGTTTTTTTTAATTAAATAACGATGCATAATGTCATTTACTTAATTACTGTAATTTAATTTCCAGCGCAAAGTAAAAGAACACCATTATCTTCAAATAAAATTTTGTGAACAAATTTGATTTCTCTTTATATCTTTATAAATGGCACTAATTATATAAAAACAATACACATTCTAATAAATATGAATTCATATTCACGCGCAAGTGAGATTGGAATGATGAATAATTCTATTAAAATTTATTATATTGTAGACACTTGTTCGCACATATTGATCTAACCCCAAACTAGGATTACCTGTGTCTTGAGTACTTGACAACGATATATTTATATAAAGAACTGCTCAGGCGCCTATAATTGGATTTAATTATAATTCAATTTAGAATTATTTATTTATTACTACTTTTTGTAACAAAGTTAAATTAACACTCAAAAGCCTATGTCCCTACTGCTGGATACGAGTAAGTACTCACATTGGTTGTCTAGTAGTGCTAGACACGACTCGCAATCAGAAGGTTGTGGGTTCAATCTTGTTCTCGTACCATAGAGCTATTTCAAACTAATGTATGGTCTACATTCTAAACAACAATGTACACAACGGAGATGGTGTATAAAGTCTACCAATCCGCACTAGGCTAGCTTGGTGGAACTACGGCATAATTCCTCTCCGGTGATAATGAAGATGCCAAATACAAACCTTTTCATTCTCAAGTCTGATGTAGCCTCTAAAATATTGATACCCAAAGTGGTCTATATTGACCCCCAGGGGTCGACGATAACCTGAAAGGGGTCCATGCTAGCTGGTTTTAGATATACCCAGGTAGGGGTATATCTAAAACCGAAAAAACATGGCAAATGATCTACAAGACATAAAAGTTTGGGGATCTCTGCTCTAAAACATATAATTAGAGGGAAGGTACTTATTTAATAATTTCAAAATTAATCATCTAAATTGATATTTTGATTATTGGGCTAATAATAAAACTATTTTAGCATATATATTATATTATAATATTAGCTTTGCCCTCAGCTCCACCCAGGTGGACAATATACTGATATATCCCACAAAAACCGTACATTTGTTTGACAAAAAAGAAGGATCGCTCTTTGAAATTTTAACTTTATATAATACAAAATAGCACTATTTTCCCATCAATAATAGTATATGTGGATGGTACTAAGCCAACTTGCCTACAAATAATAATTATTGCTAAATCCGCTGTCCTAAAACAGTAGGTACTAAACAAAACACATAAATTATTTCTACATACACCGATATTTTCATTGCCAAATTCGTAAAATTAAAAAAAAATAAAATTAATCAAATTAGTTCGATGCGGTAGCAACATCGCTAGCCAGGCATATCCTGTTGATGTTAATCATTATTATCACATTCTAGTCAGTATTTCATTAGAACTATGCGGATAAAACTCGCACGTAAACATTTTAAAAGGTTCTAAGGTCAGAAGAGGCTATTTATTATTCGCGACGAGTGGCTCCCCGCTTGTGATGCCAATCACGAACGGATCGCTATCACTTTCAACTGTCGCTACACTGCCCTTTGTTTCTAGTAATTTCATTTTCAATTGAATACAGTAGTGACTCGGTCTGTGATGAAATGTGGAACATTGACATTTTTACTTCTACTTCAACCAGCATAAATAACACTATAAATAGTTGGTAGATTGCGGCGAAGAACCATTCGTGGAAAGGTTGTATGTATCCGTGAGGTATTATCGAGGCATTAGGCATTTGACGACTTATTGGTAGATTGGCAGTGACCCTGCTTTTTGTGTCAATGAATCCCGGGTTCGAATCCTGATAGTGGCAAACTTTGTGTGATGAGCACAAATGTTTGTAAGAGAGTCATAGACGTATTTATCTATGTATGTATTTTATTTCTATATAAGTATGTATATCGTTATCTAGTACCCAAGATACAGAGTTTGGGAGTAGATCAGTGTGTGTGAAAGTGTACAGAATATTATTATTATTATACGGTTAAAGGATCGCAAAGCTGAAATGGGATTGACTCCACGCAGACATATGTAGGTCGCAGAACTGATAAACGTATAGTCTCAAAGCGTTGAAGTGGTAACCTCGAAGTGGAGAACTAGTGAATTGGCCCCCGACTAGGCGAACCAATGTCTTTATTAAGATGCAGACAATCGGTGGATGCAGGCAGCTAATGGCCGCTCATTGTGGCAATCATTAGAGGAGGTGTAGGTCCAGTTGTGGACGTCTCTGGGCTGATTTGACGATCCAAACCAATATATAAATTTGTTTGAAAATAGGCTTTATAAAGTAGCAATTAGAAGACGTTTTGAGGATACCTTAAGATTATATTTATAATGCATCGATACTTAAGACGATCTAATATTATATTTATTACTTTTTATTATTAAATTTATTTTGTCTGATGATCAAAGTTTTAGTTCAGTAAGCCGGGAACAACTGGTTCAGATAGCAGGGTCACTGTCATTGAACCAGTTAGTCGTTAATATATATTTAACATATGTATATACAAATTCATATCCACTACGCTACAATGACTTTAATAGTGTTAGCTTACTTAACATAAAACAACTCTATTATAGAGCGAAACAGCGCTATTAAAGAGCGAGACAAGTGCATTAAACAGCGAGTCGCAAATCTTCGATATTATCGTTTAAAAGTTACAATCGAAATTCTAAATCTTATATAAATAAAATTTAATTGCCACAAGTGATTGGCGGGCATCACTTCAAAGTGGCTGCACCTCTTTGGTTAATACTTTTTTTGTTGTTTTATTGTAATTACCAGGACAAGGTTTGTATGAAAGAAAATGTTTGAAAAATTGTACGGAAAATTATCTATCTATTAGTTGCATCGTCGGCACGGGAGTTACAACTAAAACATGTTAAATGTAGTGAATGAGGCTTACAAGAAGAAAGGAATGAAAATTAATGTAAGACGAAAGTATTGGTGATCGAAAGAGAGGAAAATGTTACAAGATGTAACATTGTTGTAGATGGTGCTAGACCAGATCAAGTAAATGAGTTTATCTACCTGGGAACTATAATTTCAAGAAATGGGAGGTTTGATAGTGATGTTGAAAGGAGAGTGACTGCGGGTAATAAAGTGAATGGTGCCTTGCACTCTATGTTGAGTAGTCAGTCAGTCTCACAAAAGGCTCGTCTTGCTATTCACAGTGGTGTATTGGTACCAACACTTATGTACGGCAGTGAATCATGGGTATGGCAAAAGAAGAACGAAAGTCTCGTGAATGTGATGGAAATGCGTTCCCTGCGTAATATCTGTGGAGTCACCCTGAGTGATTGATTGAGGAATAGCGTGATAAGGGATCGGTGTAAGTTGAAGTACGATGTGGTAACAAGGATCGAGAAAGGAATGCTCCAATGGTTTGGTCTTTTAGAAAGAATGATTGAGATTCGATTGACGAAACGAATATAACAAGCAAATGTGAGTGAAAGTGTCGGAAGAGATCGCCCAGAAAAAACTTACCTTGACCATATCAACAACTTGTTTTAAAAAGGCCAAATTCGTAGCACTCTTAATCGACGAAAGTGTATGAAAAGATGTATGGATATGGATTAAACGAGAGAGATGTCAAAGGCTGCTCTCGTGACCAATGGATTATAAAATATATTATTATCTAAACTACAACAATTTATTCTTTCAAATTAAATGTTGGGAGATGCTCAAGACTGTAGATAATATAATTTATATTTTTTTATTTTGCTTCCAGTTTTAATGTACTTGTATTAATTATAAGATGTATATAATTATCGTATATTGTCGCACCTTGTATGTATACAATCTTCTTTTTATGAAATAATAATATTATAAAAATAAATCAAATATTCTATAAATCTTACACAACAGCCATCGCTGAACAAATTAGAATTTGATAACGATCATGAGCTGCAAGTTAAATAACGTTGCAACATAACACGCCGTGAGAGAGTTGCGACCGGTTACAAAAAAATAACCACTTTCACTAGCAAAGATAAAATACTATATCTTCAGAAAACGAGATCCGGTTGGACAGGTCGCAATGGCCACGTCATGTAGCTTATGAATAGCCGAAGTAATTTTTATAACAGTTTGGCGACAGTATGAGAGACGGCGGAACAATTATGTCTCCGATCGCGTAAATTGATTGAGTTATACAACATCACTCCAGTTTATAACGGTTCGTAATTGCTCTATAAATATAATGTAAATACCCCTCTGGTGCGATCATCTCATGATTATATTCTGAAAAAAAAAAGTGCGTGTGTGCGTGCGTGCTTGCGTATGTGTTTGTATGTGTGTGTCTGTGTGTGCGTGTGTGTTTGAGAGTGTGTGGGTGTGAGTGTGTGTATATATTTTTATGTCAAAATCTTTATTCGACGTGCGCCTAACACTTTTCACTAACAAGAAAAAAAACCAGTGAACTTGTAATCATGACAGTTTACACGCAGTCTGTTACATCGCTGCTAACTTACATAACAGCATCGTGACGTAGAATGAAGTCACGGTGATAAAGAAAGTTTACGTAAACTCGCGAAAGGTGAAAGTAATAAATAGCGGTGCCGTAATTATTGCTATTGTGGCTTCATGAATAAATCATGAGAGAAAGATGTATTCACTGTCATATAACGTAATTTTGTGCCCGAAGCAGTGAACATGACGATGAGTTGATCATCTGTTATGAGTTTTTAACTAACAATGTGTTTTTTTTTTCGATTGCCTGGAGTAATTAACTGGGCTTGTTTTTCTCCTCTTTTCTGCTTCGACAGTTAGTTAGTGATAAGCGTAATGTTGGTTATCATCCAACTGATGGAGCTATAAACTGCGGTAATATGCTAGAAAAGATTGGATGCGAAAGATGGAGGATCATTTTTGTAGCCTATCCAACAATAGATGACTGATGATGACACCAATAACGATAATTTAAAATGTCCATTTGTAAAAATCAATGCTGTGTTTATAATTTTTATGCTATTTTAGTTCTATAAGAATCTTCTCGTTTTTCATACAAACTAACCTACGCTTCTTCGTAACATTATACAGGAAGAGCTTAGGAATCTACTTGAAAGAAAGAAAATGTAAACGGTTCTCGTCATCCATCGAATTTGCGCACCAAACACAGTAACATAGTGAGCGAGAGTCACCTTTCAAGTTGCGGCATTATTAATGATTATTAATGAAAAGTCTTCGCAAATATCACATAACAATTGGTTTCAAATAATTCTATACGTATTTTATTTATGAGTGGAACAATGTTACCATAATTTATTATATATTACCAACAAACATTCGCCGTGTTCATGTTAAAAAAATAATTGTCAAATCGATATTGTCGTAATGCAATGTCACATCTACAAAATGACTACTTTACAGGAGAGCGATTTAATTTAAATTAATATTTTTGTATGCTAATTGTAAGTTATTATTAATTAAATCGTTTAAAAATATATATATTCAGAGTTATGCGAGTTCAAAACTTTAAACTGCTCTCCTATCAAGTAGCCATTTTGTAGATTTAACATTGTTCTACGACTGTGTCGAAATGGCCCCTCACTAGCTTAAGATTAAGAACCACTGCGGTAGAGACACTGAACACTGTAGTCGGGACGTCGCGTTGATTCGCGGACGCGCGTATGACGCGCGGCGAGGGTGACGCGGCGCGCGTGGCGGTGACGCGATCCCACCGCGCGCGTGACACTTCGTTTTACGTACGTTACGATAAGCGCAACGCAACTGCGTGTTGATGCTTTTTATAATGCAATCTTTACACTAGCTTTTCACCAAAGTACTTGGAACGCTTTTAAGAATTTGAATTTTTTAAGAATGAAGATACGGCTTGCGATCGAAAGGTCGTAGGTTCGATCCCGATCCCGTACTACTAAGTTATTTCTAATTTATGTTCAGTCTACATTATAGACACCAATGTACTTAACGGAGAGGGAAAACTTCGTCAAAACACGAAAACCTACATGTCCTCATGGGTGTGTGAAGTCTACCAACACGCACTAGACCGGCGTGGTAGACTACGGCCTAATCCCCCTCCTAATTACGGGACCTTCGTGCCCCTGATGATAATGATATGGATATTAATACTATTTAATCACCATAAGATGCTAAATGAAAGAATACGATCACCTCCAATTTCCAATTATTATACCCATATTATTGTATTATTTCTAATTTCCTCCTTATTCAAGGTATTATACATTTAAAAAAATAATATAAATATAAAAAAAACAATTAAAAAGAAACATAACATACTGTCAATAAAAATGTCTAACTACGTTTCAATAAGGACGGTGTTTATTTCATCGTGTCTCGTTGACGATTAATATCGTTCTCATTCTAACTACTATAGTGACATTTTTGTGATACCCAAGATTGATTGAGGCGGCCTAGTAGGGCGGTCGCGGGGCATGTAGCGTCGCGGCGCCTAAGGGGTGTGGGCTGGGCGCTAGGAAGGTGCTAGCCGTGGAAGGGGTGTGACCTACTTTCCTTCGTGTCGCTGACCGCGCGCGACCTTCGACGTGCACCGATCGAAACGCCGCGATCATCCGAAATGAGTTGCATGTTACGTAATACCCATTTTATTGTTACATTACGGGACGCTTGTCTTTGGTGTAATAGAATGCTCGCAGATACACTATGCAAATATTTTCCAACAACTACCTTACGATAAGAAATTTGCCTTCACTTACCGTCCAATACAATATTGCGTATATCAGTTACAATATGTATTCACTTAATAAAGGGTGCAACTAAATATACTCGTACACAAGTAAGTTTATTTGTGTTTAAAAACTTAGCTGTAAGTTTTTAGGCACAA
>WUAW01038594.1:13899-35069 GCA_017165845.1 Thaumetopoea pityocampa | reverse complement strand
ATATATATATATATATATATATATATATATATATAGTTTTCCAGTGCTTGTGCAAAAGAATGTTATAACAAGGACAACAACAACAGACTACTACGTTATCACTTTTTGGTAAGAAAATTATTTTGTACATACACCTGGAAGCAAATGAAATATTTTAAATGACTTATTTATATTTTAAACTCTATATTTTTGAGAGATGTCAAAATTTTTATGTACCGACGTTAACAAATCTGTTTTTGTTATCAGCTTATATCTTTTAATGTACAGTATGGAGTTAGCATCGTTACACGCACACACTTGTTTATTTAACGATTATTTATGTGTTCCTCTAATCTGAGGTTTATTTGCCACTATACTTTACTATAGTTCAATTTGTTTTCGATTGCAGTGAACTGTTTATCCATCTCTTACTTCAGCTACTTATTCTCTTGTAGAGTAGATACTCATAAGGAATAATCACACTAGAGTTGATAGTACCGGCGTTGCCATAAACCTCGTATATATTCATATATATATTCCTTTCTCCGTCTTTCATATGTCATCGCAGCCACAGTTGACCAGTGGTGGTGAACATATGTTTTCAGATATTGAACTCTATCGTTCAAAAATTCTTGGTATTTACTAATGCCCTTTTCCGAAAATAGACTTTTCTGTTCACTTTAAAATATAATCGAAAACCTCTTGTCCTCTTATACTCACACAGTGATCATGAGTGACTTTGACACTTGTCTAGTTAAACTGTGCCCATTCTTTTCAATCCGTCTTTGAATCTTGCAGTCACTCTATTCTTCCCTTAAATGCCAGATATCATTTTCCAAACTGAACCCCGTCTCCTTGATCTTATACTTGTTTCTCCTTTTAAAAACGTTGATTCTCATGGCCGGCTGATGAATTTTATTATCATGACCTCATTTTTCTATCTTTCAAAAGTGAAACCCCGAATGCAACCTAACCAACCTAATGCAACGCAGTTTTGGCGGGATAAATGTCAGTTTTCTAAATCGCGATGCCAACATTGATTGGGGATTTTTTTCCTATAATACAGTTAAAGAACAAATAACTTATTTTATACCTAAGATAATTGAACTATACGATGTTCATACACCCATTCGCGCAATCAAAGTTAAGCATCTCTCGGCGCCATGGTTTACGAACGATTTAAATCAACCACAGTCAAAAAAGCGAAAGCAAAAATTAAACAAACATCGGTCTGATCCGTCTAACTTGGGAGTCATACGTGTCGTACGTGATCACTGTTATAAAGTATATAGATCTGCTCATCGCCAACATATCCTTAACTCCGTTGAAAATGGAAATCTAGCTAGTCTGGAGATTTGTTAGATCGTAGGAAACTGGAAAATCTCGTCATGTTGCATCTCCAAATGACTTCAATCTAGATCTCTATCTAGATCTAGTACTATACTATACTATTTTCAAGAGGTTAAAAATATTAGTATACTTATAGATTAAAATGTATCTTGGAAACATCAAATAAAGAACTTAGTCGCAAACTGTTAGTAGTAAATTGCAAACTTTTTCCCCATTTCCCACGAAATAGGCTCTAGCACAGTTCCTTCTTCTTCCAATCCTCGATTACGCAGATACCAGCTTTCCTGATCTTATGGATGACCAACTAAATAAAATTAAGCGGCTCTAAGATTTTTGTATTAGATTTATATTAGTTTGGCAACTTATAAACCCGCAACGTTTTTTCGATCGATTTCTAGAATGTTACAGAATCCTAAAATAATCCACTGCAGTATATAAATAGATCGCAAATTGGTCATTCGATCATTGGGCAGTTGAACTTCAAGCAATAAAATTTACAAAAACTATGGAAATTTGTCGAAGGGAACTTTGATTGCTCTTACTTCATGAATTTAGTTTAGATCGAAAAGCGACCGAAAGAACTTCCAATATATGTACAACGATGAGTGAGGGAGTGCTCTCTTATGATACCGCTAAACATTGGTTTAGAAGATTCAAGAATGGAAATTTTGATTTTTCCAATGAACCACATCCAAGACGATCTCCTATAGTAAATATGAAGGAATTAAAAAGGCTTAGAGAAATGGATAATGGATTAAGCTCACACTATTTGGTAGAACATCTTCACTGCTCTTATACTGCAATAGAAGATCATCTCTATGCTTTGGGATTCACGTGGAAATGTTTTGTTTAGTTGCCACATGAACTGACATAATTTAACTTCAGAAGAGAGCCGACACATGTATGGAGTTGCTATGTTTTTATCGTACCAATGCGTGGCAGCGTGATGTTATTACAGGGGATGAAAAATGGGTCATGTATATCAATTATACCTGTAAGCGTAAGTGGCTAAAGAAACAGGAATACCGACACCAAAGGCTGGTATGGTGGGGAATAAATAGGATTATTTACTGTGAGCTTTACCAGCTAATAGTACAATCACAGCTGAGATTTACTGTGAATAAGTGGATTGTATTGCAGCTAGATTACCGAAGAATCAAAGTGTATTTCTTACATGACAACGCCCGACCCCATACAGCTAAAGTGACTAGTGAAAAAATTATTTCACTTGGATGGACTGTCTTACCCCACCCACCGTATTTACCAGACCTTATGCCTCCTGATTTCCACTTGTTACGTTCTCTGTCTCATTATTTACAAGACAAAAAATTCATGGATGAGGAACATCTAAAAGCCGAACTCTCCAACTTCTTCAATCAAAAACCAAAAGACTTCTACAGGGAAGGTATTTTGTCTTTACCAATGCGTTGGCGACAGGTGATAGAAAACGATGGTGCTTACATAAATGATAAATAATTGTATTTAGTTATCTAAAAAATAAAGTAATATTGTGTTATGAGATGGCGCGCGGGAGATGTAAGTTGCCAATCTAATGTAAACCTTATGCAAAAATTTTAGAGCCGCTTAATTTTGTTTAATTGATCTTCCATAAGATCAGGAAAGCTATATTTGATTTAGGCAAATATGACAGTTTCTCCTAATTTTACACTCAGCTCAAGTGGCTTCCAATTAGTATTTTCCGGAATTGTTATATCCTAACTTTTCTATTTTATATTCTCTTTAACCCATCCACTCTTTTTTATTTAAAGAAACGCTTCGAGTTCCTCTATAAATCGCATACGTACACGGTGCTTGAGATTTAACGCTTTAATTCTGGAATGATTTGCAATTACCAATAAATCATTCTGAGACTGTATTGAAAAAAAAAACTATTTAAAAAAACTGTACTTAATAAAACATGGGTATGAGAGCTATAAACTTAAAATCGTCATTATTTATTTATAACACTTCATACATAAAATATATAAAGGCGGACTTAATACCTTAGGAATTATCTACCGGTCTATCTCAGGGTAGTGCAGAGATAATAAAGTAGGTGTATTCACTGACGAAACGAAAATGTGGGAAGAAATGAGAAGAAAACATAGTCACACACATAAGAATACAATAAACTAATATATAATGATAAACTTAAACATATTATAATAATAAACTAATACAATATTACAACATACATTCTTATATTAAATCTATTATTATTATTATATTAGTTTAATACGTTTGTGTAAGTATATATTATGCATATACATAAGTGTGTATGTATATTATAGTATTTTTATTTTATTATTATGTATCGTTTCAAATAAATATCCACAGTACAATTGCATCACTAGGTCTGGTTATGAATCCTATCCATCCAAAGGTTGTCTGGAAGAGATCGCATGTTACGATAAGACCGTCCAATGTACACTTCCTATTTTTTGTTTATAATGGTGCCTATTCTGTTGTACCAGAACTTAACTAAATTTGGTCACTTCCTATCTTTTTTTAGTGCTGTCAGTTTCGTATAGAAACTTCAAAATTAAATGATTTAAACGCGATTTCGGAATACACGGACTAAAGATACGCAAAAACGCAACATTTATTTGAACCGTTTGATAGAAACGTAGGTCGGTACTCGCTATAAATGTTTGCTATCTTGTTTTGACATTAGAAAAAGGTAGAGAGGGACCAAATTTAGTTTAGTACTGTACAACAGAATCGGCACCAATATTTCTAGTTTATTGTGTGCAATAAAAAGTTCTCAATTCTCTATTCTGTTCTACATACAGTTCAAAGTTTGTAACATTCAGTGACTGTGCGACATAACGGTTTACCTTCACGCGTATATCTGATAGAAAATGCGTTTCGCAATAAGTACTGTGACCACTATATACACGTTTATCTAGGTTCGCGTGAGCCTACCTAGAACCTAGAGCGCATTGCATCACGCCGCTAGAAAGATCGGGCCCCAGTCCCCACCAGTGAGGTGGTAAAGGACGCGAAGTGTAATAGAGATCGTCCTCGAAGCGAGAGCGGTGCACGCGTGCAGCGCACCACTCATTGTGCTGTTGCACTTCGCACGCACGGCCGTCTGACCTAATAGTGGCTGGAGGGAGGGACCGGGAAGCGCCGCGGGGAGCGGGACGCAGCGCCGTGTGGTAGGTCGTGCTCGCAGCGCGCGCCCGCCGTCCGCCGAGCGACGCCGACAGTGGAAAACTTTCTTCGCGACTTTTCTCCGTGTAAACAAAACCGCGAAAAAATTTGCGCTCGCGCGTCTCGGTCGCGCACGCCCAAATGTCGTTCATTCACCATTTTTATACTAAATTTCAGTCATCGACTTATTTATCAATCAGCTTGTGGACAATTGTGTGATTAAATATAAATAATGCTATTAGATCGTTGACCGTGTTTTCAATGAAAGCCAGGTTACGTGAGAGAATATACTACGCCTATGGATTTAGTTATAAAAAGTCGGTAAAGTTCAGTGTTTACGAAAATATCGCTTTAGTTGTTTCGCCAAATATTATGATATATCTTGTTTGTTTGCTTTACATGAAGTCTTCGGGTCACGGTTTAAATAGTTACGGTTCATGATAAGTGGTAGTTTTTTGAGCTTGTGATATCCTCATATTGTTGGTTCAATTGCCGAAATGTGCTCCGCGAGGGTAAAGGCTACGCGAGAGAAAGTAAAATTACATCAGTATTGTATACGCGGACGTCTATTAACGTGTCAAGTGATTACTTAATTGATTTATTAATTAATGTGCGGTACTGCTGTGTGACGTAGAGCCCTTTGTGGTGCGGGGCGCAGGCGCAACGCTTCCGGGCGCCGCATCTGCGCTCGCGCCGCCGCTTTCACTTTCTCCTCGCGCGCCGCACTGCATCTCGCGCGTCGCGCTGCAGCGCGACCCTTCATAAATTTTCCACTTCTGATTCAGAAAAGTCAATATTTACATATAAATAAAAAGTGCACTACTAATTACCAAATATAATATCTCAGCTCGATGAGATCGTAGACTCATGACGACTAAACATTCTAAACTTCTGCCATAAAGATATTAGATTAGTTTCGTATGCAATGGGGCTCATGTCGTGACGCAACCGACTAGCTAATCTAGTCGGCAGCGTCGGGAAGTGCAGTGTCGCACCCCGCGCGCCCCGCGCCCCGCGACCGCACCGCACGGTCGTTGACATTTCACCTAGTTTCTATTTGTCGCGCCTGAAAGGTCCATGGTGTTCTTTTTCTTTTGTGGCGATGCAAGAGGTCGCCTGCTGTTCTCTCTGACCGCGCCGTGTGTGCTCACAGGCGAGTCGGCCGCCGATACGAGTACGTCGTCGCCGGACCCGGGCCCGCCGTCACCGCGCATGGCCGAGGCAGGGTGCAGCACGCCCCCGCACCCGCCGCCCGTGTTCGACGGCGGTGGCTCTCCGTCGCCGTCCCCGGCGTGCCATCCCACCGTCATCCGTTCCGCGCCGCCTTATTCCGTTATCAAGTTTGAGGGAACGCAGTCATCGGTCAAGGCAGAGAGCTCGCAGGTCCACAAACCAGAAGTCACGCCGTCCCCGCAGCACCCTGTTAAAATTGAGAACAACCCACCAGAACCGCAACCATATAGGCCGCGTGCTCTCGCTCCACCACCATCAAGCTCGCACTCGCCCCTGGCGCCGGGGCCCTGGTCACCGGCTGCCTGCATCAACGGTGTCAAGCCGGAGCTCATAGGCGGACAGTTCCCACCACAACCTCTCGAACCGAAACAAGGTACTCGAGGTTCCACACAATGGCGTGGCACGCCAGCCGTCATCATGGGCGAATCGGGTGGAGTTCGGACAATGTTCTGGACGTTACCTGCTCCAACGTCTAGCGGAGAACCGTCGGCGAGTGGATCGCATACACCGACACCCCCCACCCCTGATCCCGCGACGTGTAGTGAAGAATCAGCTGCACGATTACTGCTCAATCTTGGAGGAGAACTGAGGCGGCCGCGCGGGCCTCCTTTGAACATGGAATTGCTTTGGGCCGGTGACGTATCACAACTTCCCGCACACCAGCAGCTCACCGCTTTGAACCTAAGTGCCGCCGCGGGAAGCATGGCGGGGGCGTCACAATCGGCAGGAGTCAGCTCCCTCATACCCCCTCGACCAGATCTGGGCGCTTACGTGCCTCAGACCGAGCGCGACGAAGATGAACCTCCTATGATCTGCATGATATGTGAGGACAAAGCGACGGGGCTACATTACGGAATTATTACGTGTGAGGGATGTAAAGGTTTCTTTAAACGGACTGTACAAAATCGAAGGGTGTACACGTGCGTGGCTGATGGTGGCTGTGAAATAACAAAGGCGCAGAGGAACAGATGCCAGTATTGCCGGTTCAAGAAATGTATCGAACAGGGAATGGTGTTACAAGGTAATGTAAATTCTTACTTTCATAACAATCCTAAAGCATAATTAGACATTATGCAATGGTAATACTCGTAGTACACCTTCAGGTGCACAGTTTAGTGAATAACATCCCGAATGAGAAAATAAGCACCGGAATGTTCGTTACGATTTCGGAAGACACGTAAAATTGGTGTATGAATGAATTTTCGTCATAGAGACTAAAGGAATGAGTAATGAGATGGCAGTCGGTCATCACACCTTACCTCAAGGCTAAGCTCCCTGTAATAATAACTGCAGACCAAAACTTAAGTCCGGATAACATTGTTGAAGAGTCGGTTGAAATACAGAACTTTTGTAATTGTTACTTGTAATATAAACACGGGATTTCTGCTGACTAAACTTTGGAAGACTCACTTCTGTGCTAACGCGTCTGTACAATGTGAACTTTGAAAGTAGATGACCAAATCTGAAAATATAACAAAAAATGTTCAAAGGCTCCTCGGCACCCGTTTTGATAAAAACCAGGACTGTATATTTAGATTTTTTTGAGATGGCATCATTGCGATTAGATAAAGTTAAATAAATTGAAGAAAAATATTCTTAGTTCTTAAATATGAGACCTTTTCTTTAACTTGCAATTTAATATTTCTTCTCAGAATTTTTACAACAAATACTATGGAAAAGCGCATTAATACAGAATGTTTTTTATTCAAAAATTAAAGGCTTCGATTCCTGGCTAGATTTTTTTTATCAAATTATACAGTTTTAATTTGTTTGGAAAACGATCTCGAGACTTTTGAGTATTTTTCGCTATTATGTAATTTAGGATTTGGCCATCAACATCCAGATGATCACTATCTTTATAGGTACCTCAACAGAAAAGAAATGTTAGATAACTAAAAGATACTTTTCTTCACAGCGGTACGAGAGGACAGGATGCCCGGCGGACGAAACAGTGGTGCCGTATACAATTTATACAAAGTCCGATACAAGAAGCATAAGAAGGCGAAACAGGCGGCGACCACGACGAGTCGCGCGTCGCCGCCTGACAAACCCAAAGACCCTTCACCGCCGCTCCCTTCGCATTTAGTCAACAGCACCATTCTTAAGACTGCTCTCACTAACCCCAGCGAGGTAAGGCGCTGTAAAAGCAATAATATGCGAATGAATAATCTATTGAGAATATCAGGATATACTAACAAAGTATCATATCCCCAGATCGACAAGGAAAGTTCATTCCCCACTGATCACAAGGGGGATGAGATCGTAGTCAACCACGCTGGCCTAATGTGGATTGGTAGACTTCACATACCCATGCGGGCATGCAGGTTGCCTCACGAAGTTTTACTTATCCGTACATTGGTGTCTACCTACAGTGTGGACCGTACATTGAATTAACTCTGTTAAATAAAATTAACGAGGGTCGAATTCATGACCAATTTGATGGCAGGTCGTGTCCTGCACTACTAGAGCGCCAATGTACTCGCACTGGAAAATAACTTAGAATAAATAAAAAAAATCTACATCGAAAATTTCACTATTTAATTAAGATAACCGTTAGATGATACAATTAATTGATTGCATCAAAACTATTCACACAATTTAGGGTGATTAGGTTGTAGAAAATCTGTTTAAGTTCCTAATTTGTCTAAGTCTACAATTACGTATGTCTAGTTTACGTAAAGCCAGCTGGTATACGAATGCAGTAAACTTATATTTCTTATTATTTCTTTCTATGCATCCATTATTGGACAGTATTCAAGCTATAGAAAGTGTGATAGATGTGCCTGGGGTTAATAATATCACCATTCTCCAATCCTAACTGGTAAAATATCAGATAGTCAAAAAATCTTTGTTTCTAATAATTTATAAAAAAATAGTATACTTATGTTATACAATTTTAACTTGTTAGTTAGTAAAACAAAGAGTTTTAATTAATCAAAATATACGTTAACGTATATTTTCTCAGTTAGAAATGGAGAATGGTGAGATTATTAATATCAAGCGCTCTCCTGTTACTATTGCTATCACACTATCCATCTCTTAAATACTTATCCTTAAGATCCTTATACTAGCGATGCCACACACATCTAAATCCGGTATTTACTAGAAATTTTCAAACATACGTACTTACATAAACCTTAAAATCAGAATACTTCTTATTTAAGACGGTCGTATAACAAACAGAATGAAAGTTATTAATTCCTTGCAGGTTGTTCATTTAAGAGCACGTTTAGAAAGCGCCGTATCGTCCTCCCGAGATCGGGCAATACCATTCGAAAGGGCAGCGCACATGATCCGGGCACTCATCGACTGCGATGCGATGGAAGACATTGCGACAGTGCGCCATCTACCGGACTTGCTTCACGACACCTCCGAAATCGGAGACAAACTATGTAAAATCGGCGACTCGATCGTGCACAAAATGGTCGCTTGGACTAAAAAATTACCATTTATCATGGAAATACCAATGGAGATACATTCCAAGTTGTTGATGGAGAAGTGGCATGAAATCTCTGTGCTGACGACGGCTGCGTACCAAGCGATGCACGGGAAACAGTCAAACGCGACGCCCTCGTCGGACCACGAGCAGGACTTCGTGCAGGAGGTGAGTTTCACACCGTTATCAAGTTAAATGTTGACGAGATCTTCATCGTCAGCTCGTGGCAGTTCACTTTTGGACTTGGGCCTCCTCTTTAAAAAGCATCTCGGATATCGCAGCAGATTTTGATTGAGTAACAGGATAACGATGCTCCCATTAACCTGGTTCATCCCTTAGCTAGTTTTCACAGCATCCACGGAAAAATATGAAGCGACGCTGTTATTATGCCAGTGCCACACAGCACGGGTAAAACTTATCTAGTTTTAAATTTAGAATTAGATTTCGACAAAAATGATTGTAATCGTACCATAGCCTCACCATATTCTTTTAAAATTTGCCTAGTCTGTGTCACCTGGAATAAAGACTACAGATATTACACACATTTATGTCGATATGAGGAGTATCTATACTCATATATATACACACATATTACATGAACCTTGAAAACATAGCACCCGCTATTTGGGCGACCTTATAAAACTATTAAAAATGAAAGTATAAAAAAATATTACCTACAAAATAGATTATTTAATAATTAAACTGTCAACAAAACAGGCCAAAAGGTATTATTGATCTTGGTTTTTCGCTTCCTATATAACGAGAAAGACATTCTTGTACCGTATACAAAATAAAATTAAAAACCATGTACCTGCAATACCTTACTAAATGCTCCAGCGGTTCTCAGTATTTCTCAATAGAACACTAATTCTTTTGTCTACACTCTAGAGAAATGCACTTTGAACTCGCAATTTTTGTACATCATCTGTGTATATACATACTATTATGTCGACAGCCCACAAAATAAAGAAGGAAACATTCATAAATGTAATGACATTACAATTTAGGAACGTCATTATAAAGTCAATGGACTAGAGCAGAGTTTTTTAAACTGTGGATCGCGACCCCTGTTGGGGTTACAGGACTTGCAGTGGGGGTCGTTAAATAATACTCATATTTACCATAATCACAATATATAATACTTACTTGCGTATGCGCTGTTAAAATAAGCGGTTTTATTTTGTAGTGACCTTCCAAATGGTTAAACTTAACGTACAGACTATAGTTAATGTTTAAATTTACCCGAGTTATTGAATTTATTTTTATTATTGTGTTATATTTTTTAGTTCGTTATTTATTTAAAAGTTTCACTTCACTTTTTACCATCTGATATCTTGAAACTAAAAATTAAAGTAGATGGCCTGAAATTGCAAAAAAAACAATTGCCTGCAGGCGTATAGGAGCCCACAAAATTTTCGTAAATATTATGGTTTCCCTTAATCAAAATCTTTATTTAATATCGTATAATTAGAATAATACCAGTACAGTTTTGCGAGTCCCAAATGTTTAGGGATCGCGAATAATCGTCACATTTTCGTTCTCTAGATTTTCTTAATACCAATCAAAATTTGCCATCACGAGTGATCTTTTCACCACCGAATATGATTAAGCTTGTTTCCATTGGGCGTCATTAGTAGGTCTATTGTTACAAATGATGATATACCATCATCATTATCAGCCCGTAGAAGTTAAATGCTGAACATGAGCCTCCTCTTTAAAAAGAAGGGATTTGCTATATTCTGCACGCTTTTGATTGAATAACAGCATAGCACTACTGCTCATTATCTTGACACAGCCCTCAGCTGGTCCTCATATGTAGTATCCGTGGAAAGTATGGAGTAACTCTGTTATTATGTCTGTGCCAAACAGCAAAGTAATGATAGATAGACAACATAAAAAATACAAAAGTGTACATTGGACGGTCTTATCGCAGACAGCGATCTCTTCCAGACAATCTTTAGATAGAGATAATTGTAAGAAATATTGTAAAAGGCAGTCAGTGGTGTACATCCAGATTGATAATAAAAAGTATAATATAATTCTATTTATTTTTACTATCTCTCTCTCTCTCTATTATTTCTATATAAGCCGAGTTTAAAATCAGCACTGTGGTTCAGTAACTTATGCTAAGTCACTGAACCATAACATTCCTGTCATCCTGAGCTAGTAATCTTTGCGGTAGTGCTTTACTTGGATTGTTCAGAACTATGCAAAAAATATTAAATGGTAGTTGTTATCAGGTTTGACGGATTATGGCGAGATTTTGCTAATATATAACCTACAATTTCAAAAAGCGTCATAATCATATATAGTAATATTCTAGACATTTTCACACACACACTGATCTAGTCCAAACTAGGATTCCCTATATCTTAGGTACTAGACAACTATATAATCATATAGGTAAATACAATACATAAATAGATCATTACGTCCACGACGTGGATAAACATTTGTATTCATTATACAAAGTTAGTCCCTAGCAGGATTCGAACCCGGGACTCATTGGTACAGAAAGCAGGGTCACTACTACTGTACCAATCAGTCGTCATCATCTATACATACAAATAAATAAAACTGAAGTGTCTGTCTGTGATCCTAAAATATAGGCTTTTTCTTAAATTTATATGGGTATTTACAAATAAAATAAACTTAAATATTTTTAAATGTTTTGTCTGGCTGTCTGTATATTTGTCCGGGCTAATCTTCGAAACGATCAAACTGATCTCGACAGAACTTTCATTGGCATATAGAAAAATTTTCAGAGAATATTACAGGTTATTTTTTATACAGGAAATTTTTGGATTTCTAAGTAAAAATTGAAGAAAAAATAACTATAGAAAATGAGAGAAAAATTATCATTAAAAAAATCTAATAACCGTCAAATATTTAGACCACACGAGCAGAGCTGTAGACAACAGCTAGTCATCAATAAAATGTCGTAGGGTGCTCTTACGAGTGACATTATTTCAGCTAGTACCTGCATTATATTAAAAGTTGCTACACCATTATAAATCATACAGTACGTACAGACAGACTCTAGGATAATAAATTAGCACAATACCTTACGAAACACAGACTAATGGGTCTGTAGGTGTACTAACAGTTCGCCTAACGAGCCCTAGATGTGTGTATGCTGCAGGTCACACCGAGAGACTTCCGCCGCGTGCGGCTCGTTGCAGTTACGTGATCCGCATCGACTTACGCAACCCGATAGAAAGTCGCCCGGCAGAGAACTAGTTGCACTCGGACGCATTCACCGCGTAACCGGCTTAGAATCGTAATGCAACCTTTCCGTGCGCCATGTTATTGCTTCGTTTATGCAGATATCAATATTCATGTTGACTCCTCTAACAATTAATTCTATTAGCAATGTCCCAGAAGAATTTGGATTTTACTATTAGAATGTCATTAAAGGGAGTAATATTGCTACTGTTTCGACCCAGAGTTGTTGAATACGCGTCACCGCGGACGAATACGCGAGTATTCCCGCGACTACAGAAGGACACGTGGAGTGTTTAATGCAAACCCCCGGTAACCGTTGTGCCGTGGCCTCGGCACAACGATACGCGTCAGGGTTTTTCTGCACTAAACAAAAAGGGTTGTCAAATGTATAAAACTCTGACTCCAGCAATCAAATGAATTGGTGTTTATTATGTGACATGAGCTATAGTGCAGTGGAATGCGTCGATTCAAAATTTAAGGACAGAGTGAGGTAGATTCATATAATATGTGCGTTGCGAGTCTTTTTATCGTTGTACTTTCAATGAGTGCATTATGCGTATACTTCAGTGCATTATGCGGTCAAATTAGCCACAAGATTTTGATTTTATATGACTTATTTTGTTTCTCCTTTTCCATTTAGTATCTAATTGATCTTTTTCAAACACCTATGGAAATAATTATGTATTCTAATGAATGAAGTAACGCTATTTTACGAGAGTATTTTAACAAGTCTGAAAGTTCTCCATGGGTCAATATGACCTCATACAAACGTGAACGTGTCAAGCGATTGCGGTGTGGGCACGCCTTCACGCACGAGATTAGGCTATGCATATATACAGATATGATCATCAGTAAGATGCACGAACACTTACAGATATAATCATTAGTACACACTACACTTACACTTACGAAAATAAGGAAAAACTACTTAATAATTACGATTATGTTGCAAATGTGCAAAAAAATCAGTTTATTTTCATCACTTTGGTAAAATTATAGTATGAAAACATTTTAATAAATCCTTATTAATTGTTCATTTTATAGATAATACCAGATAGTGGCCATTTATGTACCACACTATATAAAAACCAGTTAACCCAAATATTTGAAATTGAACATAGCAGTATACGTAAATCAAGATTTTACAAATAATTCAATAACAATTTATGTGATTAGTAACAATTAACTGATGGCTGATTAGCACAATGGTATTGACACTTTCTGTGCTAATGAAGTGTCCCTTTCAAATCTTAATAGAGGCAAACTTTGTGTGATGAGCACAAATGTTTGTATCGAATTCACAATATATATATATATTAGTATTTATCTATATAATAATTTACCAATCACCATTTCAGTTCAAAGATGAGATTAATATAAATTTCACGAAAATGCCATTACGATGAAAATCTAACTTGTTATAAAAGACTTTCGAATGAATTATATGTCTATTTGTTGTTCGTAAAAATATTCTTCGCAGAGCAGTCATAGTCATGATATTATCGCGTTATTTATTTTTGTTTGTTGCTGCTCCTACGATCTTTTGAATCCGTATTCACTATTATATTTCTGGATTCTTAACTCATTTCCTGTTCCTAGCAGATAAGAAGATAGATGGCCTATGTCCAATAGTGGACGTCTGTCGGCTGATATGATAATGACGATAAAAAAAATACATTCTTCTTTAAAGATTCCTAACTCTTTAAATATTTCGGACTCATTTCGAAATTCTAAATAAAACAAAAGAAAAAATATATAAATAAGATTTATAGATATAACGGACTCGCAAGTCTTTCTAAACGCACTTGTTTCTTTTTCTTCTTCTTCGAAATACATGCATGACATGATGTTATTTAATTTTTACATTTGTAATTGTTCGTAAGATTTTTATATCAGTATTCACTATCATATTTCTAAATTCCTGACTGTGACTGATCTGACTGATATATCTGACTCATATAGAATTTAAAATTAAAATGAAACATAATTTGTGTTAACAATTAATTAATTTAATTGATAAAATGTGAGATGAGCGTTTTTAGCACAAGTTTTTTTTCTTAATAATTTACAACAAATACAATAGTTTTTTTTGGACACACTGAAATTGACAACTAATTAGAAGTTAAAAATAATGTTTTCGAGGATGGATTTACTATCCCAAGCAATCGGTAAGAGCTATGCTTATAAACTGTATGTATTACATAAAACTGCGCGAGCGCAGGCGTTGCAGCACAGCGGTGTGTCGTAATGACGGTAGTTATAAAAAAAACTATTTTTCATTGTCTAGAGCATTTCCTATTTACATGTACAGTCGATATTACGTGAACGTAATGTGTTATGTGGGGACCAGTTTTCAGCAATTTGCAATAATTCGTTTGTTAGTTACTAATTATTGAAAAATACACTCACGCCTATTACCCCAAGAGGGCTATCCAGAGGTGTACGTAATAAATAATAAATCCACATAATTCAATTTAGCTTAATTAAAAGATTGTGTATATTATTTTAAGCAATGTTAGCCTAAGGGAACAGCTCACGTAGCTGAGGGATATATCATCATCACCCCGTGGATGTACACTGCTGGTCATAGGGTTATTCCTTAAAAAGAAGGGCTTTACCATATTCTCCGTGCTTAACAGCCGTCTTATAGATCGCAGTAGATTTTGATTGCATAACAAAATAACGCTGCTGCCCATTATTAGTTGCTTACGGCAAATCTGTCCCTTTTACGGGGAAGAATTACCTATTACCTATTACGGGTAAGAATTATATATATATATATATATATATATTGAATTCAACTACCTGTTGAACTGAAACATTTTTTTATATTTCAACAGGTGAACGCAAACCTGCGGACGTTACAAAACTGTCTAACATCGTTAATGGGGCGGCCCATCACTCTAGAGCAGCTACGGTTAGACGTCGGCCTGGTGGTTGAAAAGATGACACAGATCACATGCGTATTCCGTCGAATCAACCTCAAAATGGAGGAATACGTCTGCCTCAAGGTCTACATTCTGCTTAACCATGGTAAGTTAATTGATTACTAATTGGTACCCGCGGCAATAGTGCTGGAATGGCGGCATCTACCTGCAAAGTGTGGTGTGAGTTGACCTTAACTAAGCAGATCGACGACCTATTTAAAGTCACGGGTAGCCAATGCATGCAGGCGGCTCATAGCCGCTCGCTGTGCCGATCCTTAAAGGGGGCTAAAAATGGACGCGTCTCGGCTGATATGACGATGTTAAGCAGCGTCAGCCGCGTGATACTTTAATAAACAATGCACATAATTTCATTACAGATCATATTTTAATTGCTTATCAAATTTCATCAAAGCGGTTAAGCCGTTTCTCGGTCCTGAGTAACAAAATTCCAAATATTTATACAGTTTATATGCAGTATGTTTTTTCATTTTTTGTTAAGTATTTAAATTAAAACAGAATATAAAGTCAAGAGGAAATATAAATAGAGACAAAGGCAGTACGGTTAATTCCGTAGGGTCGAAGAGTAATGTAATGGACTGTAATGTAATTTGTAATGTAACGATGTGGGTGGACCTTCGACTAGATGGGCCGCGGACCTAATTACGATTGCGTGGCGATTATTGTAAACGCCCTATATCCAATTCTGGGCATCTCTCAGGTGAATGATGATGACAAAACCAAAGAATAATTAAATTAATATATAATTTACAAATTTTGTTACTTTGTCATAATAATTTTACAACACAGTAGAAATCTTTCGGTTCAAAATCGTGTTAATTGGTAACTGGATAACCTTTCACCGCAGTGCAAACGATTGAGGCCGGCAATTATTTAGGTTATGTAAATAGAATGAATTCAAACGTTTCCTTGTTTACGTAATCTGTTTTATTTTGTTTAAAAACAACTCGAGGCTTTTTAATACTTAGTTTAAAGTGGCGCCAAGCGCGTGATGTACTTATTCGATATTTGTGCAATGCCAGAGAAGACAATCCTTAGCCCCAAGATATTCACTGCCGATATTAGCCATTATGGAATGCCAAAATAAACAATTTAAGGCTTATGCACCCTATTTATTACCCGCAAAGTTCTAAGTTGTCTCTTTAAGTCAAGCTCGAAAATGACCTTAAGAACGGGCCTAACTACACCGCGCGTTCCGATTCATGTTTGTTATCCAAAAAACTTTCATTCTTGTCAGTTCTGAATATTATATAATCTACTTATTACAAGTTCAACTAATTAACCCCGCAACCTATGTCTTTGACCTTAGTTATTTTACGAAAATCCTAGTTTCGAATTTTTTAGGAGAAAAACTCCTTGCAGAAATAGACGTTAGACGTATTTAATCGGTCAAATTATTGGTAGTGAGAATTATTTTATACTACGTAAAATCGTAGAACTCAAAGATTTAAATGTTTTGGGTGATAAAAATATTTCTGTGTGTCGTTACAGCTTTTTATTTACATTTATAACATGGTTAGCAATACATTTCTTTAGCATGCCAATACAAGGTGTAGATAAACCAATTAAACTAAAACTAATTAAGGATGAATCTGATACCCCATACGAACTATATCCGTTATGCGAACTATCTGATCTGGTATCTATCAAACGTCACTATCCTTCTAAAGGTTTGTAGCTGGATATAAACAGTAACTGAAATCCTTAATTTGCAATTATCTTGTAATGCTGATATAAATTATTATTAATTATTTAATAGCTTTTTCCAAAACCTTTCATTCAAATAAGAGATTCGTACGGTGCAGTGGGATAGTAGATGGACTGATGATAAAAATATGAATTCTTAGCCCATACCTCCCTGCCAGACATCAAAATAATAGCGCAATAATTCTGTAAAAAACCAGACAAGCAAACACATACATATGTATGTATGTGTTTGCTTGTCTGGTTTTTTTTTGGTTTTTTTAGCCAGGAAAAAGGCGTAATTGTATATATGTATATACAATTACGCCTTTTTCCTGGCTCTCGGGCGGAGGAACGAACCCCGGTCTCCTACGAGACTAGCGAGGATACTGACCACTCACTATATTACCATAGAATTGGAGTACGAAAGACCACTTCTTTCCACTTACTACAAGCAAAGTGGCTATCCGTAGTCTACTTTTCAGCCCCGCGAGAAACGAGATGTGTCGGGTAGCGAACCACTCCGCCATTTTTATAATATTCAAGTATTAAAGTTCTTCATTGCGTTCCCACGAAAAGCAAGAATAAAACAGGTCCACCCAAACAGAGCCCCGCATGCTTCGGTAAGGCTAGCCATCATCTTGGGTCTAGCCATGCAATCATCGGCGCGCAGTCACTGGCTTAGTGGAGAGGAAAGGAAAGAGGGCGAGGTAGGAAAATGTATTGAGCAAGGAATATAGAATTTGCAAAAAGAACTATAGGATATAAGATATTACTATTTCGGATGGAGTAAGAAGAGACAGTAGTAACTCAGGAGTCCGGGGTTGCTTACCCGTATAGTTAAGTATATTTGCTGGACAAGCTCTAAGGCTAAGTACTCCCTGGCCATCATTTAATATATTATTTACGAGCAAACACATTATCATTTAATATATAATATTAGTATGGATATAGAGTAGTGTAATACACATTGTTTGACTGTTAACTTTTAGAGCAATATCCGACTAATGATTTGCAATTGAAGCGATCAGCGATCGGTCTAGGCGCATGGATAGCGATATCGCGGAATGCTAGCTGCCGCATCGCTGCTGGTACTTACAAGCGGTTCACAAATAAATTTAATGGAACACTTTCACAAATCACTAGATATTTTTGAGTTAATCAGCAATTTCCACTCTATAAAAGTTCATATAATATCAAAGGAAGACCCCACCTACGCGGTAACCTAAAAACTTTACTTTCTAAAAACAAAATAAATGTCATTCTTATTGTTTTGAAAGTTCCAACAAATTTAACGGTTGATCTCGCTTGATAAATGTAAACGATATGAAATGCTACAAGACAATAAAAAATAACCGAATGAGATAACGTATCAATGTTATCTCACTCGGTTATTACTAGAAGCGAGTCGTTAATATAACTATGTTGCTATATATTCCGCATGTAGCCTACTTGGGCGGCGAGTGCGCCACAGATTAGAAATGCTTCAGAATACTAGATATTGGTAGTAACGTCATTTGTGAAAACTTTCACAAGTGACGTTACGACCAATATCTAATAAAAATGGATATTTTTAATAATAGTATTTACTAATATGTACTATTTAAAATATCCATTTTTTTAAATAATGGCTTTGATTAAAATTTGCGAGTTTTAGAATAACTGAATATAATTAACATTGAAATTAATGTTCTTTTTTGTGAATAATTTGATTATACCATTTTCGCAGTACATGTTTTAAAAACTATTCAGAGCCGATAAAAAATGTTCAGAAATAACCATTAACATATTTTTAACAATTGCTACATTTAAAAAGAAAAGAAATATATATGTCGTTATCATTATTTGACGGGCCTCGTGGCGTGTCGGTAGTGATGCCGTCTGCCATTCATGAGGTCGCGGGTTCGATCCCCGCACAGGACAATTATTTGTGTGATGAGCACAGATATTTGTACTGCGTCTGGGTATTTTCTATGTATTATATGTATATATTTACAAAAAAAAAGTAGTATATGTAGTATATCCGTAATCTGGCACCCATAACACAAGCTTTAAGCTTAACTTGGGGCCAGAGGACGTTGTGTGAAATGTCCATGAATATTTATTTTATTTATTTATTATTATCATATATCAACCCAAACACGTTCTCTGATGGACACGGGCCTCCTCTAATGATTGCTACATTGAGCTGCTATGAGTTGCCTGCAACCACCGACTGACCTTCACCTAGTCAGGGGTCGACCCACAGTACTTTTTCCGGTTCGGGGCCGCAACTCTAACATCTCAGGATCCCAACAACCATCAGTTCTGCGAACTATCTAACCTACTAACTGCGACTGTAGCCTTGCAATTTTTTGAGCTGTATCGGAGACTCCGGTTCTCCTGCAAATCTTCTTATTACGGATTTTATCTCCCAGGAAAACTCCGAGCATAGCACTTTCTATTGCTGTCAGGGTGACCTTGAGCTTTCTTATGAGCCCCATAGTCACTCAGGTGGATCCGAGACATGATCCATAGATCATCACTGACATCACGCACTGATTAAATACCATAGTCTTAAGGGATTGCGGTATACATACATTATTTGACGGTCAAGGCATTATACGTACGTACGTATATTCGGAAAATATATTATATCTACATGCTAAATGAATTTATACTACAACAGTCTTAGAAAACCGACACCAATATTAAATGCGTTTACCTTATTCCATTTCATGCATAACTTTATGCATCAGCGGCGTCCTAGGCCAGTACTATTTGCAGGGAAACTGTGACATCCTGTGTTATCGCCCGCTGTAACTGGGTCGCACCGCGCGCGCACTCCGGCGCAATGTTTGAAAATTATTTTCACCGCGTTCGCAACGCTAAGTATTTAAGTACACAGGGTTTTGTTTATCAAACTATGAAAGCACGTATTTCAGTATTCACTCAGTATTGAAATACGTGCGAATAACGAGTATATTGCTTCTACTTATGTGTAACTTAACCAGTACGAAAATAATGAGTAGAAAAATTAAAAAATATCATATTATATCCTATTATGGTCAGGAAGTACTTAGTCTTTTAGGCTGTCTGGCAAATAAACTTAAGTATACGGGTAAGCGACCCCGGCCCCCCGAGCTACTACTGTCTCTTCCTATTCCTTCCAAGATAGTAGTATCCTATATCCTATAGTCCTTTTCCCAAATTCCACATTCCTTACTCAAGACACCTTTCCTATCTCATCCTTTTTTCCGTGGGAACGCAATAAGGAAGTTTAATCACTTTTAAACCTCAAAATGACGGCGTTGTCGTTCGCCACCTGCCACGTTTCGTTTCCCGCGGGGTCGAAAGGTGGGCCATGGATAGTCACTTTGCTCGTAGCTAGTTGAAAGAAGTGGTCTCTGCCTAACCCAATTCTTCGATAGTATAGTGGTCAATATACCCACTGGTCACACGGGAGACCGGGGTTCGATTCCCCGCCGGAGGACCAGGGGAAAAAGGCGTGATTGTATGTATGTATATTCTATTTCTTGAAAACTTTTACATCCGTAAATTCTATTTATACTTTTAAACCATCACCAAGTATGCCATAATTTGTATGAACTCTGTCTTTTCAAAACCATGTGCGTATTTTTAATTTAATTTTTATTAATTACAACTCGCTTCAAACAGCGAAGGAAAACGTCGTTAGGGAACCTACATGCCTGTGAGAATTTTTCGACAGCGTGTAAAGTTTGCCGGCCCGCACTAGTCCAAGATGGTGGACCATAGCCTAAACCCCTCTCATTTTAAGAGGGAACCCGTGTTCTACAGTGGAACAGCACTCGTAGATGGATCGATCATGGAAAATTAAAATAACATTAAAACTGAACTTTAACTTTCCACGGGAATAAAATACCGGAACAAAAAGTGTATTGACGTCTTAATCCAAGGCATAGTCTATCTGTGTAATAAGTTTACAAATATTTACGCGTAATTACAAACATTCAAAAATCCAGAGAACCTTTTACATTTTTTATATTAGTAAGATAATAACAAAACACAAGTGAGATAAGATTTTTGACACTGAGAAAATCCTGCATGGGCAGCTTAAGGGGCATTTTCAACTCATACTGACTAAAAACTTAGCGGTGGCTTTCATCAACACACATGTCACAGTTTTTCTCGGGGTCATTTCT